>OMNW01015113.1:0-12357 GCA_900303245.1 Selene dorsalis
TTCCGGTCAAATTGCCAAATTGGTCAAAGTGCACAGGCCTTCTGAAATAATACTTTGTATCACGTAACATTCAGCCATCATCTCACTTCCCTTCACTGATCAACTATTAGTGGGCAGTGTCGCTGTGGTTCTTCGATGTGGCCACGGCGACAAACACACAACCTACCACTGAGAATAACAAATGAATGAACTGCAATTTTATGCAACAAAGAAACGTTTTTTTATCATTATTATTATTTATGTACATAATAAACATAGTAGAAGCCGTGCTCCTCCCAAGACACACAGATGAGTGACTGTAAATGGGACTGTGTTTGCATCTGATCCCAACTTTGACACAAATTTAAAGATTTTAAGTTGTGAATATCCAGGGATATGATGCTAAATGCATCATATCCCTGGACGCTATGAGTGACAGGCAAACAGCCAATCATTTATCAGCTGTGTAGTTCGGTGGCAGCAGCATCTCCATGTGTGTTTGTTGACAACAGAACAGCTTGTAGTGAGAACATGAGGCTGAAGGAGAGGAGATTATAAACAAAAAAAGGACACGTCAGCTCATGGTGTGAAACTTATGAGGTACAATAACCTCAGTAAAGTTCTCTACGGGCCGGGCTGACCAATCCCACCGGGTGTGCTGGTTCGGTCCAGGTTTGTGCCGACAATACTGCGAACACATAGGAATGGGAATCAATAAGATTTTATTGATATCAATGCCATTATCGATTCTGCTTATCGATCTGATTCTTTGTCAATTCCCTTATCGATTCCTGTGGATTAACATACCCTCAATTTTCATAATGAAACGATTTTCAAAATAAGACACTGTGATTGACAACTGTGATGGTATGTGTACGTTTATATTGTCACTATCTAAACAGATAGAGTACAAGAGAGATGGATGAACACACACAGCTGAGGGGCAGAAGTGTCGACCACGGAGAAACGTGTGAACGTAAGGGCTCCGGCTCACGTGCCATTTTTCACTGCGCAGACCTGGCGTCACTTAATGCTGCGCGTCGACACATGCTTCAGCGTGTTGCTGGTGTTTCCACCCTCGCATGAAGTGACGGTGCGGCAGGCATCGATAAGGGAATCATTCAGCATAAAGGCAAATGATGTGGATGGACTGAACCAATTGGAACCAGTTCTCGATTCCCATCCATACAAACACATACGTGGGCCACGTACTTAATGTACATAGCAGGGAGAGAGAGAAAGAGTTCCCACTGTTTTCTCTTCCCCACTAACAGCCCTATGCTTCAGTCATTCATATAAAAAAAAGTACCGTTTTTGTTTTTCAGAACGCAGTATAGTACCGTTTTAATAGCTTTAGTACTATGGTCCCAAACAAGCCTAGAACAGTGTCATCGTACAGATATGGTGCAGGCCTAATAACTACATGTCCACAGCATTTTTGTTATTCAGCACGATCATCATAAGTGCATTTTTTCAAATTGCTTCTCTCATCCACACTCACAAACACACACACCAGTGGCAGCAAGCCATTATGGGAGGCATTAGTTTGGGCACTAGGAGAAATTTGGGGCTCAGTCTGTGTCTTGCCTGAGGGCATGTTGATTGATTGAACTTGGGGAGCTGTAATTAATGCGACAACCATCTCCACCTCCTGAGGCAAAGCTGATCATCATCTCAGTCCCCCTGGCTAAATGTATAGCTACATCTATATGACAGTAAACTGAATATCCTTCGGATCGTCTTTGCGTATTTCATGGACTTGTATATGTTTTTGTTCATTTTCTTCGAGTCAAGTTTTCAGTGTTTTTCCATCTCTGCAACATTTGTGGTCAAATCAGACGGCTGGTTATATAATCATGCTGTACATAAAGAAGCTACATGAACTACAGGGGTTTTTACACAGGATATTGGTTAGCTGAGGTGTTATGCATTGACCTCCCCCAGACTGAGACTGAGTGTGCACTATGCATGGTTGGTTTGTCTTTGCGAGGCTGAGGAAGGTGTAGCTCATAAAAAGCAGTTTGACTGTGTTGATTTAGATATTTCTTGAGTGAACATGTGGAAAGAATGTGTTTAAAATGCAGTTACTGCTTTTTGTGGGTCACTGGTGCGTCAAACAGTTCAGAAAATTCCAACTTCATGGCTTCCACTGGTTTATAAGACTTTTTTTTATAAATATTTGAGCACCTTGCCTCTCCGAACTGATAACCAGGTCCATTTCTGTCCTACTAATTGTAGAACTCAGTGCTCTTCTCAGACTGTGTGACAAATGTAGCTTCTCTTGAGACTTTACAGCGCTTGTTTATATTCAGATTCAGGGACGATAGCTTTTCTCCTGAGAGAACTCAGTTTTAATTGTATTAATTTTATCTACAGCTATTCTGGTGGCAGAGTCTTTTCACATTTTCATACAAATAAAAGAGCAAAAACGTCCTGGTTCCATTTACTCCAAAGTGAAGATTTGTGAAGATGTTTTTTTTTACGTGATGGAAAGCGAAATATTTTAGGTTCTTGACTGTTGATCTCATAGACAATTACATTTGGAGAAACTGCCTCAGGCTGTGAAAATTATAACACTCCTCTTTCCTTTTTTTTTTATTTTGTAGACGTGGCAACTGATATGAGAGAAGAAAATGGATAAAGAAAATAGATGATGCTCATAATAATTTTTTGCAACTACTGCATCCACTGCTGAGAAGACAATCTGCTCTCGGTTTACACCGGCTTGTGCAGTGTACACACGGTCCACATGACAGCTTGCATTTAGTAATAATATGTGCGGTGGTAATTTCTGACATAAAACAGTCGTCTGGACAGAGAAGGTTTTCATTTGAAAATGAAAATGTAGTAGTGTGGACAAAGTCACTCTGGCTCTAACATTTTGACTCCTGCATCATTATTGTGTAATTTCATGGAAATAAAAAAAGCAGGGAAATGCATTACTATTCTTGGGACTGTCAAAAGCGACGAGGTGTCTGACACATCCTGAATGACAGATGGGCGACAGTTAAGTGAAATGAAGCGACAATGACTGGACACCGACTGATCCATCACCCTCTCCCAGATCTCTGTCTGAAGTTCAGAACTAAAGCGCAAAGGCAGCAGCTGCCACAAGGTAGACTGTGTCACATTTTCACTTTGACTGCATGACAAATTCAGTCTGCTCCTGCCTTCACTGCTATCAGAACTGGCTGAAATGTGGAATACGTCAACTGAATGTGTTTTCTGCCTTGCTCCAATATCTCCACATAATCCACCTTCGCCAGGGAACTCATCAAAACAAGGTTATACTACTTTTCAAAAGCTGTTACTGCATATATTGCGTGACTGAATGCTTTGAATGAATGAACAGATGGACTTCTGTAGCTGCGGTCTTGTTTGTGACCTCTTGTAATTTATGTGGCATTTATTGCTGAAGGAAAATTGATTATTATGAATCAGTCTGGGTCAGTAGGTCTGCCCCCTGACAAAAGCACTTTCTGGGTTTGATTCAGAGGCCAGTCTGCAATACTGAGTTTTTAATCACAACCCAACAATTTTCTGCAGCTGTACTTGAGCTTTTATAAACACACACACACACAGATGCATGAGGGGCCAAACACACACACTGGACACTGGCTGGCTGCCAAATTGCTTGATTCTGACCTTCTGTTCCACCCCACAGCTGCTGCCAAATTTGAGTCCATCCCTCTCTCCATCCACCACACTGACACACAGAGAGCCCTCGCAGCCAGTTACAGCAGAGTATTTCTCAACTTAGGGGGTCTGTCTGGGTACTATCCACCAGGGAAAATTTCACTTGAAGAAGCAGCAGTAAATACACACAGGCGAGCTTTACCCTTCACTAAACCTCTTCAGCATGGGCTACTTTCAACTCATTACTGGTTTATCAAAGTCAAACAAATTAATCCTCCCACTGAGGGGTTTCTATCTGTCCTCTGCTTCTGCTCTCCCCACTTTAACCCTTTAAACAGCTGCCAGCAGAAATCTGAAGAAGAGTTAGAGCAGTTCTCCTAACCTTGTCTGAACCTAGACACAGACATCCCTGTTTTTAACCCTGTGGATGATCAAGGGGTTGGACTGGCAGCAGACAGAGGGACACCAGCTGGTCCTAACAACCTCCAGACAGGCACTCATACAAACACAAAGCCAGGGGAACCCACTGAAAAGGGAAGCACAGGCAACGAGTGCAGTTTTTCCCCAGATGCCACAAAATAGACAAAATTTATTGGAGCGTGTCTCTGCCAAATCCGAACCGTGGAAGACCAGCCAGAAATCACAATGAAAGAGCAAATGAGGAAGTGAAAGAAGTCCAAGGGTTATGAGAATGAGACAGTGAGGTTGGGATAAAACCCCAAAGACGCCACCCAGCAGGGAAGGCCATACAACCTGTCACCTACAGCAGACAACACCGCTAAATCACATACCTCAGGTTATTAGGCAGTGCAGTGATTTTTTCTTCTTTGTTTCCATTCAACACAAACAAAAAGATAAATGCAACAGAGCCTGAATCTGCCCAAATGTGATTCTCCATGTTCTCTTTTAGTTGGGAAAAATCTGTAGTGCAGCTGCTCCAAACAAATGATAAAAACCAAAAATCTGCTCCATCCTGAACTTCGATCTTGATGACACACCAGTTACTGACATGTGGTTGTGATCACGTCAATCAAAACAGGATAGTAAACACAAAATGTGTACAAGCTCAAACAATACCTTCATTTGACCCACATTCATGAAAGCACAAACCCCGTTTTGGTCTTTTGAGAAGTTATCTTAAATTAAATAATAACAAATTCCCACCATACAATCCTCTAATAAACAAAATCTTCATTAATCTATCACATATTCCAGCCTCTTTACAGCCTGTGATTCGCTGGCCAATTCACAATAATGAATTATCACAGGCTGATAGCTGTCAAAACAAATGCGCTGACACCTGACTCAGTTTAGAAAACACCATGCGGTGCCTGATCCAAGACAGACCTCCTCCTCCTCCTGTCTTTGTGGTTTCTTTTGCCGCTACTCTTTCGCTCAAATCCCATTGTTGTTAGCAAACGTTGTATTAATATTATAACAATGATTGTGCACAATACCGACTGTGTCGCTTTCTATCACAAAGGGACCTCGTTTAAAAAAAGTAGACTATTTATCCGATCGCTGGTAAACGGATCAGTTATGCAGCCGATCAACCACAAAATAAACCATTTACGCTGCGAGACGATGTCTGCAATCAAAAAGCTACGGCTCGGAGCCACAGTGAAATATGGTTGCAGCCGAGCAGCCCCTCGGTTTCTATTAGCGTAGTTACGTTTTATTTCCGCGGTGAAGTTGTTGTGAGTTAACACACAGAGGAACACATTGTGTGAGCGGTGACTCTTATTGTTGTGGTACAGCAGCATGTCAAGGCCGGGGACTGTGGTTTAGCCGGGCTCCTTGTTGCTGTAATGTTAACCGTGGCTAATCTAGTTAGCTGCAGTTAGCTAGCTAGCTGATATGCACGTCTCGCTAGCATAACGGGGCTAACGTTAGCAGTAGCAGCAATCTCAGTGACAGAGGGCGGACGATAGCAACGTTACACTGAACAAAACACCCCGGTTCACCGCTGTTTACTGTCGTTATCCTGGCCGCATTCCTACAGCCGAGCCGTGCCGCTGTTTGCTCATGCTGTCGGGACGGTGGGTCTAGCGAGTGGGCTCGTATTTCTTTAGCTAGCTGTTCTGCGCCGCAGGACCAGGTCAACCAGCGCCGTGAATCGGGACACGGCTGCCGAGAACACAGGCGAGCAAGGCGGGCTGCACTTCCCTTCTCGGCGCTGGAAACCTGGCTCCTTCGCGGATAAATCCCAGGTTGTAACGTGTTTTTCGCAGCAGCACCCGAAAATACCACCATCTTTAAATAAAAGAGATTTACTTATTTGTGCATTTTCTTACCTGTTACGGTGAATTGTGATCAATCGTGTCCTCCTCTGCAGCCCTCTTCCCCCTCCTAGCTCCAAAATGGCGCCAATATGTGTGGATCGAGTGCCCATGGGTACAAACCATCAATGGGAGCACAGCGCCACCTATAGAGCGAGTGCATGTAGGTCTATGGGCCCTTCAGGTGATGCTCGTATGATCTTCCCACTTCATAACATAACTACAAATTCATGTTCTCTAAATATTATTAGATATCTTAATACAAATCCTAAATGTATCTAATGTTTCATACTGATGAAAAATATTATACACACAAATGGAACAATTTCTTATAAGGGGAGAAAGGTACTTGGTTACATGATTTTGAACTGCTGCTGCTGCTGAAAAATGAATAAATTAATGAATTATGATGAATCAGTGTGACAGAGTGCATGGTATTGTCAAATTTATGACTGTATGAAATCTACATCTCATTAATAAATGAAAAAATCATTTAACGTTGTTGCCTTAACGTTGTAAATTATGGAAGTAGAAAGCCTATATAAGAAATATATGCCCTTCACATTCTCTGGCTCATATATAAAGTTGTTTATAGATTATAAAGTATGTTGCATCCAGTGCTGCTCACAACATTAAGTGGTTATGCTGGCTACGTTTTAACCTGTAACACATTTAGGATCGTTAAAGTTAAAGAACAGACTGATAAACACTGAAACACTGACACTGATAATAACAAATAAATAGTAGTGCTTACATTAAACACATCTTGCATGACTAAGTGACATTTAGGCTACTGCCTTCATGGGTTCAGTTTTTTGAGAACCGATTTTCCTGTCAGCACTTGAATGCAACTGAAGGCTGTGTTTCAAATGAGTTTTTTTTTTCTGTGAAAAATGATCTCATAAAAGAAATAGGGTCACAAAAACACCATGTTCTCATTAGGATGACATTCATGTTTCCTCTGTGTGAACTATATTTACAATCTATTAGATGCTTCTCAATGGTGCTATTCATGTTTTTAAAGGTGTCCCTGCCTATTAAAGCTCATTTTATGAAGTCACTGTGCCTTTGTTCATGCAGCCTTTGTCACGTACATTTTAGATTATGAAGCTGTTCATTTTTCCCTTTCTTTGTCCTGCTAACCTATTTATTCATACAGCGAGAGCATCTGCTCCCCTTTAATGTCATCTGCTGTCACTGATTCTCCTGAAGAAACCAACTGACCTTAAACCAAAATTACTTAAATCATACAGACCTCCTTGCCAAACCTCAACCTAAAAGGAGCATCTTCATGTCCCACCGATCAACTGCATGCTTTGTGCTGTGATGATGGATCTCTGGTCAATATGAGCTATAGGGGGAGCTCCAATATTATGTTTCTGATTTGCACTGTATACCGGACTGCAGAGAACCAACACAGTCAGTCTTTTTTTATTTATTTTTTTTTTAGAGTTATTTGTTTGGAAAATATGTTCAGACCAACACAAACGTGGAAACACGATCTTTAGTTTCAGCAATGACAACTTAGTGCATTGTATGGAAAGAGTGGAGAGGATACAAAATAATAACAATAAATCCAATTAGACTGCATGGAATTGTAATTAAAGACAATTATTATTCAACATAACAGGGAATAATCTTTTGATTTTGATTTTCTACACAATGAATTGAAGTTATATGTGTTTCTAAGCAAATTTGATGATGACACTGAACCTGTGATATATCACTGAGGTTTCTACTTTACCATCTTCAGGCCAGTTGTAGCTGAATAATTGTTTATATTTTAGTATATGGCAGGTCAATTAGAGATCATTCGCTCCTGTTCTCAATGAAGCAATTAGTGCTGCTAAGTTGTGTATAAATCTCAGCTCGAAGCACTTGTACCGGTTTCATGGCTCCAGGATGGAGGGGTTCCTGTCCACGTTTCCACCGTACAACGTCTCCGGTAACGCGGTCTGCGTTCCCCCGGCTCAGGGCGGCACCTGGGGGAAGCGAGAGGGCCGTTTCATCACCCCCCAGGGCCTCAACTACCTGGAGCTCTGCAAGGCCATCCTGTCCCAGGTCAGCCCCGGGTTGCCTCCTCCCCTCAAAAGAGCGAGCACCAGGGAGTGCGGCGTGCAGGTGAACGCCAAGGTGGATAAAATCATCCAGTGCTCTTTGGGTCCTAAGACGCTGTTCGGCGTGGACAGCGACCGCTCGCCCGCGTCCTGGAAGTCGCCCAAAAGCCCGGAGCTGTTCAGGGTGGGGGAGAGGGCGCCGTACACCCCACCGCTGAACAACCTTCGTTTCCTGAGGCCCGTCTCCATCTACTCCCCGGTGTTTGACCGCAGGTTCTTCGTTAAGAAACTCGGTGACGACGTAGGGAGCGAAGGAGAGGCCGAAGCCGCCGAGCGAGACGAGTCTGATAAGGAGGCCGAGGAGGACCAGAGCAGCGAGGACCCGCTGAGGGACCTGAAGACTACTTTCCGCCAAGCCTCCAAGGGTTCCAACTTCCAGGTGGGTCTCAGTATCAAAGATGGCACACCCCCACGAAGATGTGCTAATCCTCAAAGCCTTTATAGGAGCTGTGGCCATAAACCTGCAAAAATAAGCTTTGAACCCACTGGAGGAAACTTCCCTGACACCAACACTGTGCATACATTGCAGTGCTACATAAAAATGTGTTAATGTGGTAATTTAAGGTAGTAATGTGCCATAAAGAAGCACAAAACTGTCTTGAAATTGAATCTTAAGCAGACAGCCTGAGGGGCACGGAGAGGCTGGTACAGGTCTTGATGATCAGAGGTGACTGGGTACTGAAACAGTACAGTTTACCCATCTCAGCTGTGAGGCCCAGTGTGTCTCCTGCATCACAAACCTTCATCAAAACATAACCTCTGTAATAATAATTTTTAACTTTGTTTTAATATTAGTTCCTGGAGCAGAGGTATGGCTTTTTCCACTGCAAGACGTGCAACATCCGGTGGGAGAGTGCTTATGTCTGGTGCATCTCTGGAACCAGTAAGGTAAGTGAACACTAATTCACTCCAGTGTGTGACGGATATGCACAGCCTCATGTTTATGTCTGTAATAATAATTCTGCCAGGTGTACTACAAGCAGCTCTGCCGGAAGTGTCAAGTGGGATTTAACCCCTACAGGGTGGAGCCAATCCTCTGCAAGGTACATTTCACTGACACTTCTCCAAGAGGGAATGTTACAATAATCAGGTTTCTGATATAAATGTTTTTCTCTGCCTGCCTTGTTCACAGGGCTGCTCTCAGACTAACTGCAGCTGTGACAAGAAGCAGAGGCACATTAACATGAAGCGGCCTCACCGTCAGGACCTGTGCTGTCGCTGCAAGGGCATGAGGCTGTCCTGCGACGCCACCTACAGCTTCAAATACATTGTCTGAGCTCCCTCGGGTGTTTGCCCCAGTCTAGAGCCCCCCATGATCTACATGATTATCTACACGCTTGTGTAGGGCTGATGGTGTTTGTCACCCAGGGTTGAGGCCATTGTCACGCATGTCAGCAGACATGTAGTTACTGTGCATATGATGAATGGAAACTGCTTCAAGTGACAGACTCAAAAGAGATTAACTTATTCCTCAGTGAGCCAGCAGCCGAGTCTCTGGGTATTTGAGAAAACATCTCAAAAAGGGGCTGTCTTCCTCCTTTGATCCTGGTGCTCAAACATGAAAATAGTTCTTGCAAGAAGAAATAATGTGCATGGAATAAACATATTGCACCTCAAACATGACGCTTGTGCAGATGATTGAATTTACACTCACCTCATACTGGTTTGACTCTGTTAAGTCCTGTAATGTTAATGAGAGACTCACAGGTCACTACTGAGGCTAGATACTGAATTTGTCATCAAATGAATCATAACAAATGAATAGGTCAAAACTTTACATTGAAAAAGGTCTTCACATATTCACCCTATCTAAACACTTTGGATGGGCTGTAAGTGAAACACACAAGAAATAATTGATATGTCTTTACTTTGACACCGACTTGTACAGAGCATCAACTCAAAACAACTTCACAAAGGCTGTAAAAGTATTTACAAGGTGAAAAAAACAGCTACAGTCTTCATCTAAAAAGCTTTAAAAATGTGCAATTTGTTTGGCATGCACACACGTTCTCCCACACACGAGGGGGAAAAAAAACATACCCGCACGAGCTTAAAGCTCCCTTTTGTACCTCATACAAACATATCTTTCAGATAAAATATGATTTTTGTTAATAAATATTTCCAACACTCCATACAGTACACATAAGATGCATGCATGGCAGTTTGATTTGAAAGAACAAACAACAATATAAAACCTAAGTCAAATGAGTGTTGATTTATAGCTGATCAGATATAAATAGGAAAAAGACATTTGTACAGCAAAGGGGGCAAATGACTATAGGAGAGTCACAAAAAGGGCTAATGACAGGAAGTGTTCGACTTCAGTAGTAGCACAAGTTTTGTTTTGAACATCAATGAGTGCTGAATGTCAGCATTCCCTTACATGTAAGGTAACTACGAACCACACACAAACATATGCTACTATGGTTGTGTGCCCATAACTATTAACAGTATACAGACAGAAGGACAAAATATTTGAGTGTATACATGCGCCGTCCTCTTGGCATGTGAACACAGAAGGTCAAAGTGTTAACAGTGTAGGACAGTTGAGAGATATACAGTGTGCATACTGAGTAATGATGCTTCAACTAGCCACAGAGGAGTGTGTGCCGTGCACAGATAATGGCATGATTCGTCTACCAATGTTTACAACAGTAGTCGGAGGACAAGCTGGTTCACTGACACAGAATATAAACAGAGCAAGGGCAGCGTGAGGAAATGCGCTTGAATATTCTGCATCCAGTCTTTCTCCATCAGTCTTTCAGTCAGTCTGGACAGGTCAGACTTTAAGGGAGCAAAAGAGGGGACACTAGTTTACAGTAGAAAGCATTCAACTGGGTCATGCATTGCACAGTTTCCTCCAGTGGAGGTCTCAAAACAGTAGACACGACAGGAGAGAAAAGTCAGCCCAGGTTTCGGCTTCTCCTTCTCAGTGAAAGCCACGGCCTTTTTCTCTCACAGTAACAAAAGTAACAGGAACATAACTGCATTTCTGTAACATTATCCTTTAAAAACTAATACCAAAACCTCCATTTAGTGCAATTGTGAAAACTCTACCGGTGATATTATGTAGTGCCACAGGTAGTTTCCTCACTGTCTCTGGTGATACTACCAGCAAACTATGTTCTTCCTGAAGGAGGCAGCAACAGTCCGTCAAGTTCAATCAGGTCTCCGGTTCCTCTGGGAAGCGAGTGAGAAATCAGGAGACAAGTGCCTTCACAGGTCCTCAGGTGCAGAGCAGGCTGATGCTGAATGATGACCATCAAGCAGGACTTAAACTAGGAGCACATCAATTTTACGACACGTAGCTGTGAAGCGAAGCTCGTGCTCGAATAGGATCACATCAGGTCGTCTTTACTGGCGTACAGCAGTTCTCATACCTAGTAGGTTCAGTGATAGATCCCTTTACATCTGGGACATGACTTACTGTTCTTTAGAGTGTAAAAACTCCAGGTACGTCTGGCAGGTCTTCTCCTTTTTTTTTTTAGATCCAAAGATCTAAGAGTTGGTCAGGAATAGTTAGTTTCATGTGTTCAGACAATTTCAGATTCACAGATGTCTTGTCATTGCGAGTTGGACGTCTCAGGTCTGGACGTCTGAAGGTTCAGCGTTCAGGAGCCCCCCTACTTTTAGTAGGGGCAGGGCAGCGTGCCCCACCTTCCCCAGGTAGCGAGATAAAGGCATAGCAGCTCCACCAAGGGAGCAACAACAGCCCCATGCTGCAGCCTCTCCTGGACCGGTGGGACAGGGAGGGGGAGGCGGGGGAGGGAGAAGGGATGAAGAAGGGGCAGGGCCACGGGTTAAGACTGTGTCGTGGCCCGGGTGTAGGACTGATGATAGGCTTGAGTGTTTGTATGGAGAGCGGGGGAAATGGGGCAGATGGGAGCCCTGAGGGGGGATGGGCGATGCGTTTGTGTTGAAGTGTGTGAGCAGGGTGGGTTCTGAGGCGACAGTTGGCAGCGAGTTAGATGTGAGAGACGATCTCAGGTGCTTGGTGCTGTGTGAGTGTGACAGGGGGGAACTGTGCGATGAATGTCCTCTAAAAGGACAATACAGATTAGTGTTCTCATCCAGATACCTCCTCCTCTGCTCCTGTGTGCGCGGCAGTGTAAAGTCTGGCTGGCAGGGTGTGTTTGAGCGGCTACGTGATGAGAACAGGTCTGGGGGTTTGGGGAAATCAAGCCAGGAGCCATCAGTGTGCACGACGGAGGATGTAGAGGGCAGAGAAAAGTTTGGATCGTGGTCTAAATATGCGTGTGGTTGTAGCGTTGTGCGGGGCGGTAGGCAGGTAGCTGTCTGGAGCTGTGGAGCCGAGGCAGCAGACACACAGGGGGAGGCAACGGCCA
>OMNW01015114.1:0-19440 GCA_900303245.1 Selene dorsalis
AGGTCAGCTCCCCAAAACCTGCAGCTGCTGATCAAGACAACACAGCCGAGGGAGGCCCGACACTGAAGACCCGAGGGCAGCGTCCGTCTCTGACACACCAGTCCAGATGTTCCTTCCCCTCTTTTCCTTCCTCCAGCCAATCCTCCAGCTCCCTCAGCAGCCTCCAGGACGCCCCCTCCACCTCCCAAGGCACCAGCTGCCTCTCTAAGCCTTGTCGCAGATCTCCTGGAACTTCCCAGAAAAACAAAAACGCTCGTTCCCCACAGAAGAAGTGCACGCATCGCTCTGATCTCCCAGCGTCCAAGCAACCTCTGACCAACGGGCTGTTGGAGGAGCCCGATAAGACCAAAACCAAGAGAGGGGGTCGCTCGAATCAGAGGAAGAAGAAGAGGAAGAAGGCGACATGAGAGATGCAGAAGAGAGTCTGAGAAATGATCTGATCTTCTTCTGTCCTTTCAAGCCGTCTCCTCCGAGCGGCTGAGCTGCAGTGGTAGTTTTCACTTCTTCTGGTTTTCATCCGCCGTGTTGTGTCTCTGTAAACGACCATCTCATCCTCATCATCTGGATTCTTCACCTCAAGAAATCGACTTTCTCCTCTGTTGTTTTGTTGTGAAGTGACCCCTCTTCCATCACATCTTCGATCACATCCTGTCGTTGTTTCTCACTCCATCTGTCTTATCTGTCTTCATCCGTGTGGTTCGACTCGACTGTCACGTTCCTGGTGGTTCAGCTATTCAGTGTTGTGTCCTTCTTGTTTGTTCCAGGGAGCGACGATAAAGAGAAACGACATCACAGGGGAGATCTTTATCGCTCGGGTGATTCATGGAGGACTGGCCGATCGAAGTGGTGAGCGCTGTTTACCGAGGATTGTGTTGAATGTTGTCGGTCGACTGTGTATTTTTGATACAACTGTGTGTGTGTGTGTGTGTAGGTCTGCTCCACGCAGGGGACAGGATCATGGAGGTGAACGGTTTTCCTGTGGACGGGATGGAGCCTGAGCAGGTCATCCAAGTTGTGGTGGGTTGCTTACGCTTGTCTTTTCTTCCTGTTTCTTCCATAACAGTCAAATTAAAAGCGAAAATCATCGCAGCTTCTTTTAGGATTTACACTCTGCTGATGAATCTGTTTTGTTTCAGCAAGCGAGGTCACAAGGCACCATCATGTTCAAGGTCGTTCCCATCACAGAGAGGCCGGTCCACAACCAGACGATGGTGAGTCATCATCTCTGCCTCCTTGGTCTTTCCGCTTCCTCTTCACATCCTGACGCTTAACTGGTTATCTGGTGTCAGCTGTACGTGCGCGCCATGGCCGACTACAGCCCTCAGCAGGACCCGGCCATCCCCTGCGCCGACGCCGGCATGAGCTTCCGAAAAGGCGACGTCCTGGAGATCGTGGACCAGACCGACGCCCTCTGGTGGCAGGCCAAGAAACTGCCCAGTAACACGGCCTGCGCTGGCCTCATCCCCTCCACCAACCTGCTCAAGAGGTCAGGAGACTGTATCTGTATCAGTTTGATCAAAGGATCAAAACCTGAGCGGAGATCTGATGCAGCTTTACTTTCGTGACCCGAGTGTGAATTCTCATCCCTGCTAATGACTCTAAATAAAGCTGTTAGATAACATATGTAGCTCCAGAGTTTGCAGGAGGAGGTGCAATGTGATCTTTTAAGCATGAATATGTGTTGCAACAGGAAACAGAGGGAGTTCTGGTGGTCTCAGCCTTATCAGCCACACGCCTGCATCCAGACCTGTAAGTTCATCCACTTATGGTGTTCTGAATTAAAGTCCAAACTGTTCCACAACGTGGGGTTCACTGAGTTTTCGTTGTGTTTTGCTTCACGCTAACTGAAGTGAGCACAGTAGAAGAAGGTAAGGAGAGAGGAAACCTCAAAAAAGCTGCACATGTGGATTTATAAGTTGAGCTGCAGATCTGACAGTTTGTTCTCCCCCCCCACAGAGGAGGACTTGATGGCCATCGATGAGAAATGTGTTGAAGCAGGTAAATCCTCACTCACTGCTTCACACATACGTCCCTGTGCTCTTTTAATCTTCTCCACACAGACTTATTGTGCGTTCGCTGCTTTGTGATTAATCTCCCTGTGTGTTTTTTCTCTCCGACAGATGAGGAGGCATTTGAATGTGGTAGGTAAGTCTTTGTTTTGATTCTGAATGTTGCAAAGCAAAGTGTCGCTCTGTTTCTTGCCCCCCCCCCCTCCATCTGAAGCTCCTGTCGCTGTTTCTTTCCCAAACCTTACTGCCGTCTGACGGGGAAACGTCAGAGGAGCTAAGAGAAGGTGAGAAAACATCGGCCATTCGTCTTTGAATCCGTCACATCCTCGGTGTCTGTGTTTGTTTCTCTTTTTTTTTAATTCTTACTCATCATCTCTTCCATGATCAAACCAGAGGATGATGACTTCAGCAGCAACATCGAAGGGATTTACTTAGGTAAGTCGTCAAACATAACTTGATCGTTGAAATCATGGCCGTGTCGTTTCTGTTATTCATTCCTCCACGAACTGTCGGTTTTTTCCCTCAGCGGGCTTCAGGCGCAGCATGCGTCTATGCAGGCGGCGCTTCCACAGCACCACCCAGCCATCCTGCCACACACGCTGTCCCAGCAGCTGCCACAGCGCCCTCAACAGCCCCTACGAGGAGGTGGTGCGCTACCAGCGCCACTCACAGGACACACACCGCCTCATCGCCCTGATAGGTACAAACTAAACAAACTAACCCAATCTTTCTTTGGACAAGAGGGAAAATAAAACAAATGAGCTTGATCAGATTAATCAGTGCGTTTGTTTTTCTTCAGGTCCGACTGGTGTCGGTGTGAATGAACTTCGGAGGCGTTTGATTGAAATGAATCCCAACATCTTCCAGGGAGCTGTGCCTCGTATGTTTTTATGATTAGTCATTATGTAATTGTCACCATCCAAGGGATTTTGTGTGTGTGGTTTTATGGGATACTCTTTTGAAAGTTATCAAATGACTGTGAGTTTTAATTTTAAGTGCAAGTTTCTTTTTTTTCCTCGACCAGACACCACAAGAGCACCAAGAGGATACGAGGAGTCTGGAAGAGAATATTTCTACACCAGCCGAGAAATCTTCGACAACATGGTTTATAACAACAGGTGCTGAGAGTCCATCAACTATAAATCGATGAATTGTGGTGTAATGTCTATAAAATCTGCGGAGAGCCTCTGTTTTCCTGTGTGTTTGATATAAGCTGATTGTGTTCGACAGGTTTCTGGAGTATGGGGAGTATAAAGGGAATCTGTACGGCACCAGCATCGAGTCTGTGAAGGGGGTCTTAAACAGCGGAAAAATCTGCGTGATTGACATCGAGCCAAATGTAAATACAACACAGAGAGAGACTGAATGTGATGTTTGGATTAATGTCATTCTGTTTTTGAATTGAAGTTCTTAGTCTTATCGCCGGCACAAGCATCAGATTTGATTTGAATGTTCTTTATCCTTTTTATTCAGGCCATTCAGGCCGTGAGGACCCACGAGCTGAGGGCATACATCATCTATGTGAAGCCTCCACCTCTGGAGCGCCTCAGGGAGACCAGACAGGATTCACACATCATCACCAACTACTACGTAAACCGACCATTCAAAGTAAGCTCTGTGTATATGTGTAATATGATCAAATATTTAAAAAAGAAGTAAATAGAATCTGCACCACATCAGATAATAAAAAAAAGAATGGTGGCGAGGAGTACAAATAAATAAAAAGAGATTTGTACCAACAGAATGAAGACTTCCAGGAGATGGAGGAGGCAGCCAGGAAGATTGAGTCCCACTTTGGGCAGTTTTTTGACCATGTGATCGTCAATGATGAGCTGCAGGACTCCTGTGTCCAGCTGCTAACGGCAGTGAGGAGGGCTCAGGACGAGCCACAGTGGGTCCCTGCCAGCTGGATACGACCCACCGCCGAGTCATAGGAGTGCATGGAGGAGAAGACGAGGGGGCAAGAGAGATGTGACCCCATTTTTATCATGGCAGCACATTTTCAAGACTGAAAGTCTGGAATATCATCACAAAAAGCTTGACATTGAAATCAATTTGTTGTATGTCTAATTCTGCATGTTTTAGGGGAGTAGGGCATGAAAAAAAGGAAATATTTTGATCTGGTTGCTTTGGTGTCGTGCTTGATGTGGTTCTTAAATCGTTTCAAATCCCTAAAGACAAGATGAAGCTGGACTCAAGCCCAAAGAAATCCCTGAAACTCTGTCAGACTGTCACCGTTTGTTTTGTTTTTTTCATTTATATAGCGTTTTTAGATGATTACAGTAACCCTGCAACAAGGGGCGCCTTCCTCTAGCGCAATTTTGAAACTACAGGATTATAGTGCTCATACAAAGGGTAACTTCCTGCTTTGCATGCAGTTTTGATATGATTATAAAATGCTCATTTCTTGCCCTGCTCTCCGCTCAGAAAATGATGGGGGTTTTTTTTTCATTTGATGTTTACATGCTAGAGAGCAATGTTCTTGTTTTTTCAATCTTGTAAAATGTTTTTTTTGTGTGTGTGTGCGCGTGTATGTGTGATTTCTATCATTCCTTTGTGTTTTGGTATAGCATAAAATGTGTCATTGCAAGCCAAAAAGCTGTTGAAATTTAAAAAAAACATTAACTAAATGCTGTGTTTGGCAAGTTCTTAAAAACAAAAACACTTGGTGTCCTTATTTCATTCAAATTATGTAATGAAAACCACATTTTCAGGGTAAGATGCAAGCAAAGCAATGGCATTTTGATATTTGTAACAGTGTTTGACCTTAATAAACTAATTATAATAGCTTTTTATTTTTCAATTCATTCATTTAGTCAATAATTTACTGAATTCGCCTGTGTCAACTTTTATTTTGACACACACAGGAAGTGGTGTGTACTACTCAGAAATACGTCCGGCTTACCGTTTCCGGGGGTTGCTAGATAAAGTCAACAATAAACCAAGTAGTAGTTTATTCGCTGTTAAACGGGTTCTGCCTTTAAAATGTGCCTTATAAACCACAGGTGACACAACTTGATGATCAAGGCGCAGTTTTAGGAGAATTACGGAATAATGGACACAGGAGGCTCAAAGGTAGTTAACGTTTATTCCCGGTAATAACGAACGTTGAAGCGGCTACCAGGCTAAAGCTAAATGTTATTTCCACGATCATTTAAAAATAATATTTCTAAATGAATCGAGATGCATGTTTTGTATTTTGCTGTATATTACCGTTTGTATAGGGTATAAATAATACTTTTTTTAAACTAACGGAAACCCGGAGGTAACTGGTGGAGTTACCTCCGGGTTTCACTTGCGAGTGAGTAAACGTTGCCATAGAAACACGTGTTGTAATGTTAATTGTAAATATGGCTAATTATCTTTTTTTTTTTTTTAATCACAGAAAATGCGACCCAGAGAGCTACCCCCTCTTCCACAGGTGAGTCACTCACACAAAAAAAAAAGCTGTGCAGAGATTTTTTTTTTTATAGATGAATTGATGAGATGAAAGTGATGACATGAATAATGATCCAAAGTAAACACATTAAAAACACAGATTTATTTATCATATATGACAGAAGCTGATTAAGCCTTAAAGGTGCAGATTACTATGGCAATTAAGAGTCTGACTAATTAAAAATAAAAACTTAAAAAAATGAAAGTTTGTCACCTTGATTATCAACAAACAAACCTGAAAAGCAGTGAAATCCGATTGAAAGGTTGTCTAAATGTGTTCAGGGACAATGTGTAAAGCACAATACACACTGTTTTTGTTTATCCACCACCTCCACAAGCATGGTCAGGGAGATTAGACCAGATTCCACTGACGTGCCTCCTTGACATTCCACACAAATAGACTCACCGCCGCAGCCTCAAGAGTCTGAAAGAAGATTTGACCTCTGCCCTGAGTAATCCTCTGTCCTGGCAGATGTATGAACACAGATTTAGCTGAGGATTTTACAGCCAGGATGTTACATGAGGCATCGCCTCCGCTGCTTCTTGATTCTTGGGTGAAATGGCCAGAAAGACAACGGTAAGGATTTAACTGCAGGCTTCAACTGGCATTCAGACTGAAACTTATGGAATTAAACCAAAGAAGAAGAAAATATTCATTTAAAATCTAAGCCAGCTGAGCTGTTACGTAAGTGTCTGTAACTTAAACAGCCTCTCCTACAGGTGTTCAGTTTCAACCATTCAGAGGAGAGAGAGTGTACTCATGATTTCATGCTGCCTTCGATGGATCTGTAAAGTTCAGATTCCTTTTTTAATTCAGATTATTTATATTATTCCTGTCTCTGCTTTTGTCTCTTAAGCGCGGACAGCGAACGCTTCCCACAATGCTCAGGTTGGTAAATGTGTTTGGTCCTCTGTCATTATTATAACAGCAACTGTGATGTTATTCTTGTCTTTATTTCACAATCACATGAATTTCTTTTCTCTATCTTTTCATAATATGCACTGACACGTGAAGTCAGGACACAGCTGGTGAGTCAGGATTTGTACTAATTACTTGTTTACATAATGTTCATAATTAATTCCTCTTCATTTTTCTAATGAAGCTTTTTCATAGAGCTGTTTTCCCTTTGTTTATTTTCTCATGCAGCACCAAAACAGAAGAAGAAAAGGGTGAGAAAGGAAGCAAATGGAGTTGATGATATGGACGGTACGAAACCCAGACGCCTTCTGCTTCACTTTCACCTTTCGTTTTGCTGCTATTCTGATCTTACTTCCTCCCATTTTTTCAGAATAAAATGTCAGCAGTCATATCACCTGCAGGTTTTTAACTCCATCTTTCCATTTTAGATCAGGGGGTGGAGATGGGAGGCCTGGGCAGCAGGAGGGCGTCTGATGTCGGAGAACAATTTTCCCCCGAACCCACGACCGAGGCAGCTCCACAGAGGAGGAGGAAGAAAAAGAAAGCCGCCGCTATAGGTAGAAACCTGCCTGTCTGCACTGGAGAGATACAAACCCTCAGATCTTGTAGTTTCACTGGGATAAAAAAAAACAAAACAAACAAACAAAAAATTCATGGTTTCAGATTTTGAGGATGACCAGGCCGATCTAGTGAATGGAGATGCAGCAGATCAGACCACTGATGGAGAGGAAGCGATGAAAAAACCTAAAAGGAAAAAGTAAGAAAGTTTTTACATCAGTGGGATGGGCTGTGTGAATGCCATCATCCTACCTGCACAGCAGAGGGCAGTCTATCATTTAACCTATCAATGTGAGTCACAGTATTGTTGTCATTTCAGGAAGCCAAAAGTTGTCGAATCGCAGCTTCCTGATGAGTTGGACGTGGAAGAAGACGATATCATCACCGACACCCCTCCCACCATCCCCCAGCATTCCCTGTTCTCGGCTCCGCATGGTCAGAGCCAGCCTGTTGGGAAGCTCTTTGTGGAGAGGAGCAGTGAGTAATATGAGAGAGGATTGTTGACAGTTAAGCAGCCTGAGCAGCAGAGCTAACTGTGTGTGTGTGTGTGTGTGTGTGTGTGTGTGTGTGTGTAGAGCGTTTCCAGGCAGCCGAGCGCTCCGACTGGAGGAAGACCAGCGACCAGATGGAGAACATTACGGACTTCCAGCACATGCAGCCACTCTGGACCACCAGAGATGTTTCTATCAGAGTACATGAAGGATTCAGGTAAACAAGAAGAGTCTCTGCACAAAATAAAACACACACACACACACTACTCCTTGTTTTGTTTTTTTAAAGTCTCTCCCCTCTGTGACGTCTGATTCAGGGTGTTCGGGCTGTACTGTCATGGCTTCCTGGCGGGCTGCGCTGTGTGGAACATCGTGGTGGTCTACATGTTGGCCGGGCAGCACCTCACCGCTCTGTCCAACCTGCTGGAGCAGTACCACAGCCTGGCCTACCCCTACCAGTCTCTGCTCTACATGCTGCTGGCCATCAGCACCGTGGCCGCCTTCGACAGGTAAGAAAATAATTAATAAATAATTGCTGCAGCTCTAGAAATGTGTATATGTTGTAAAAATGTTTGTGCCTCTCAGAGTGAATCTGGCCAAAGGCTCCATGGCTCTGCAGGAGTTCATCACACTGGACCCCGTGGCTCTCGCCTCATGCTGTGAGTCCTCGCTCTTCCTCTAATCACAGGCTGTTGAGGGTTAACAGTGCTCTGGTTTCTGTTAACGCTCTGCCTCTCTCCCCTCTGCAGTGTATTTCTCGGCACTGGTCCTGTGCTTGAGTCAGCAGATGACCAGCGATCGGATCAACCTGTACCCGTCCTACAACACTACACTGTGGTGAGCTCACCAGAGCGTGTGTGTGTGTGTGTTCGGTTTCTGATCATGAAGCTGGATATAAAAACCTGACGCTCTCCCGTTTTTGTCTCTAGGCCTCCGGGGTCAGAGAATCAGATTCTCCACCCTTGGGTGACGGTCAACCTGGTGGTGGCGCTGCTTGTTGGCCTGGCTTGGATCTTCATCGCCACCCGACCTGAGACAGACTACACTGAAGGTGAGAGAGAGAGAGACATCTCATCTGTGTTGCATACTGCTCGATCTCACCCACTGGAATTAATGTTGCTGTCTTGCTCTTCTTACTCAGGTTATCTGATGGCCATGGAGATTGAGCCGCCCAAAGCAGAGGACAAATCAGAAATGACTGCCTGAGGAGAAAATGCTCATCTGCTCTGGCACGGCGTCTTTGTTATCACTTTGCACATTTTTTTTTGGTCGCACCATATTTTAGTGGTGAGCTCCAATTGTGTTATATCATATATTTAAAATGTGAAAATACAAGGTTGTATTCAGCAAATCCAGCATGTTAGGTTGGTATCGGTCACATTCAGTTATACATTGTTCATTTAGAAGTAATAAAATGATTAAATCCCAACTACAGTTTGACATGTTGATTTGATCTGCACGAAAAACTTAAAATAGTTCAAATATAGATAGATCAATATGGCAAGAGATTCATCATAACTTTAAAAAAATGCAATTGTAATTGAATTCTGTTTGTAGGATGTTCCACAACCTGGCAACCCACACGTTTTGCTAATTAATGGCTCAAAACTGATCTAAAGCTAAAAATAATTGAATTGTTAAATAGACATTAATACTACTAGTTGATATTTGCATATTGCAATTCATAACGTCTATAATAACACCTAGTTTTTGTTTTTTTTTTATGAATGGAGAGTGTTCGGTATCGATCTCACCGCTATCGATTAGTTTTCCCTGGCGCACTTGTGTGTGTGTAGTCGAGCCCAGATGTCCTCTCCCCTGCGATTTCTGTTGACGTGGTGACCGAAAGAGTTTCCGCGGACCGATTGTCCAGATATTAATGAGCTGAAGTGATAAAAGCAGGTCCGTGTAAAGAGAGCAGTCATGCTGGACTTTGCCATCTTCGCTGTCACGTTTGTCATCATGTTAGTCGGCGCTGTTCTCTACCTCTACCCGGTATGTCTCTGCAACTATAGCTCCAAGTTAGCCACCTAGCTGTCCGTTATCCCGATAAACTGTCCTCTTTAAAAGTTACAATGTGCTGTAGCGTCTGTATTTATCATTGTAAAACCCACTGAAGTGAAACACAGCAGGAAAGCAGGAATCTGCTTTAGGGATCAAGAATAACTTTTAACAGTCAATAGTGGGCGGCAACGATCACAGATCTATTTGCCTTCATTATTATTAAAGTGAAAATATCGAAGTGAAATCCTGCAAAGTTTGCCAGCTGCCTTCAGAAACTTCATCTGATCTCAAAATGTTAGTGTCTGGAGAAGACTGCTACTAAGCTAAGGGTTAAATTAGCATATTTTCTCAATGGGATTCCATATAAGTGAATAAAACAGTAACCAACTGGGCGTTAGGTGTACACATGCACCACTATGAATTATATTTACATTAGATTACTGATTTTACTAACAAAAGTATCTGATCTCTGTCATTTCAGTCATCCAGAAGGGCCTCTGGCATCCCGGGTCTCAACCCCACAGATGAGAAGTGAGTTATATGAAGGATTCAGTTCATGCATTTCAAAGGAAATAAGTGAAATCATGTGCTGATGAGGTGATCCTCCTCTTCCTCCTCCTCCTCCTCCTCCTCAGGGATGGCAACCTGCAGGACATCGTGAACAGAGGCAGCCTGCACGAGTTCCTCGTCAGTCTCCATCAGGAGTTCGGGTCTGTGGCGTCATTCTGGTTCGGCGGTCGGCCGGTGGTCAGCCTGGGTGCTGTGGACCAGCTACGGCAACACATCAACCCCAACCACACCAGTAAGTCCACCAGTTACAGTTATTGCTGCTTATACTAATAATAATGCACTAATCCATTCTGCACTGCTGTCTCCTTTCAGCAAGCCTCACTCTTTATTCTTTGCTCCTCTCAGCTGACTCCTTTGAGACGATGCTGAAGTCGTTGCTAGGTTACCAGTCAGGGATGGGAGGCGGGGCCGGTGAAACGGTGATAAGGAAAAAGGTGTACGAGAGTGGCATCAACAACACACTGAAGAACAACTTCCCTCTTGTGCTCAAGGTTTGTACAACAGATGAGAGGGCGAAAACACTGAAACGCGTAGAGGTGTGAAACAGAATTAAACTTCGGAAGTGTCCTCGTTTCCTAGGTGGTGGACGAGCTGGTCGGGAAGTGGAAGTCGTTCCCAGATGCTCAGCACACTCCGCTGTGCGCCCACCTGCTGGGTCTGGCCATGAAGACGGTCACCCAGCTGGCTCTGGGGGAGCGCTTCGGAGACGACACGGAGGTCATTTCCTTCCGCAAGAACCACGACGCGGTGAGGCGGTTTGTTTGGACGTCTTAAGTAACTGCACCCACTTTGCTGTAGTCAGTGGTTAAGTTTAGAAATGTCAGGATAAGTTCTGTGGAAAGGCTTCACTTGATTTGTTGTTCTTTTTTTCTTTTTTTTTGATGTTACAGATCTGGTCAGAAATTGGGAAAGGCTACTTGGACGGCTCCCTGGAGAAGAGCTCCAGCAGAAAAGGACATTATGAGAAGGGTGAGTGTTTCCGAGTCACTGGATGATGCTGTCTGTCATTTATTTTCCAGTCAGTCTGGTGTTTGTCTTGGTCTTCACTTTTGCACCTGCTGCGTGTTGACACGTGGGAGCAGCAGTGAGCCGTCATCATCGTCCAGCTCTGGAGAGACAGGAGGAAAAGTTTGCAGAAGCTCGGATGTGATCGATGTGAAATCTGTGTGAGAACAGACCGGCCGCGCGTTCCCAACCCGCTCTGTGTTATCACCTCAGTCGGCGAACAGCCGCTGTGATATTGATTCTCTGCCTCGGAGAGTCGTCCCAGACACCCTGCACCTGGCTGCAGTTAATCCCCACTGCTGTGGATGCTTGAGACACATTCGAACATAATCTCAGAGTGAGAGCTAAAAATGTTTCTTAAAAAAAGTAGCTGACGGCGTCTTTTCATTGTCTCTTGTTCAGCCCTGTCAGAGATGGAGTCTGTGCTGCTGTCGGTGTCGAAGGAGAGAAAAGCTCAGAGGAAGCAGACGGTGTTTGTCGACACTCTGCTTCAGTCCAGCCTCACAGAGCGACAGGTGAATACTGATGAAGCCTCTCGCTCTGATTAAAATCCTAAAGCTCATCTTCACGATCCCCGCGCATCTGAATGCACCTTGATGTGACTTTCACGTGTCTCTTTCAGATCATGGAGGACTGCATGGTGTTCACCTTGGCCGGATGCGTCATCACCGCCAACTGTAAATAATCAGTTCCATAAATAACCAGTCCATCAATAACCAAAGCTGTTTCTAAACTAAAAAGCTTCAATGTTGTGATTTGACAGTGTGTATCTGGGCGCTTCACTTCCTGTCCACCTCAGAGGAAGTCCAGGACAAGTTGTACAAGGAGCTGGAGGACGTTCTGGGTTCAGATCCAGTTTCCCTTGACAAGATCCCTCAGCTCAGGTATGATCTTTGAACCTCAAACTAGAAACCTGACATGGGTTTCTTGCTGCATTATTTAAGGAGACAAATGCACCATTAGTGAATATGAACTGAGTCCTGCAGCCTCTGATAACCTCGATGTTGTTAAATTTCTCCCCTTGAAAAGATACTGCCAGCAGGTCCTGAATGAGACGGTGCGGACTGCCAAGCTGACCCCCGTGGCGGCTCGACTTCAGGAAGTGGAGGGCAAAGTCGATCAGCACGTCATCCCCAAAGAGGTATCTGGTTTCCGGCTCTCCGTCTGTCTCTCCTCCAGCTCTTTGTCACATTGTTACAGCCAGACAGTCAGAGTTTAATTTGATCAGGTTTTTGTTTCAGAGAAGCCTTGAGAACAGAAACAATAATCAAACGGGGATAAAGAAACCACAAAGGGCTCATGAAATTAAAATGCAAATCAGTTTTATTGAGATTTTAGAGTGTTTGGTTTCAAATTACTGGGATTATATTTAAGAAACTATAAATACAATAAAATGCTTTGTGTGCATGTAGGATTTATCAAGTGTTTTTATACATGAACCAGTTGTCTATATGCTGTGGTACAAAGGGCTTTGTTTTCATATTTCAGACCCTGGTGATCTACGCTTTGGGAGTCGTCCTGCAGGATTCTGACACCTGGAGCACCCCATACAGGTGAGCTTCACTTCACATTTGGTTTAAAATACTGATTTATACAGTGGCTGATGTGGTGATTACTTAATGTGACATCTCTCAGGTTCGATCCAGATCGGTTTGAGGAGGAATCGGTGAGGAAGAGCTTCTGTCTGCTCGGCTTCTCTGGGAATCAGACGTGTCCAGAGCTCAGGTGGAGAATGAGACAGAATAGTCCATGTGGTGTTTATTACTCCAATATCGAAATTAGTAATCGATTCCATTTTGTTCCGCGTGACAGGTTCGCCTACACCGTGGCTACTGTCGTGCTCAGCACGCTGGTGCGACAGCTGAAGCTCCACAAGCTGAAAGGACAAGTCATGGAGGTCAGATCGGAGCTGGTGTCCACACCCAAGGACGAGACCTGGATCACCGTCAGCAAGAGGAGCTAGGAGCCGCCTCTGAAACCGCCGAAGAATCCGACTGAGGCGCCTGTTGAATGCGGACGATCCAGTCTGGTAGAGAAACATCATTTTTGGGATTTTTTGGTCATGTACAATCTGCGCTTGTTGCACCGGCGCTATAATGCTCTTCCTGGTGGTACTCCAGGCCTGCACAGACAGCACATTATCAGCTTGTCTGACCACAGGTTGAAAGACTGTTAAAAACTCAGAACCTTAATTCTCTACGACGTAGAGAACAACTGGTGCCACCAAATCTATTTCTGTAATTCCTAGAACAACTGCCTTGAGTCAGTGCTTCCAATGTCATTGGTCCAGTTTGTCTGTAAGAACAGGTTACATGTTGTTTAGACATCTCATTCCTTTTTGTAAAGATGTCATTAGTGCTTAAATTGAAAGTAAGTGGACTTCTTTTGGCTCTTGAAGGCAATCTGCCTTTCATCCAAAAGGCTTCTTCAGTTTTGAGAGGCCCAGGTATTTAACCCTAGGTAGCGGCAGCACCTTGCAGGTGGTCCCGAGGGTCATTGACTTCCCATCATGTGAGTCACTTGGGTCACATGGGCCAAGGGGTGACTTAATAGAGAGTTGTTGTCCTCTCTGGCACCATGTGATTTGTTAGAAGCACATAGCTCAAGGTGTAATTGGGGGTTAACCCATTTGAGGACCCACTTAGGGTTGAATACCTTGGACCCTGACACTGGTTTGTTAGAAGTGAAGAGCGCTTTTGGATGAGAAGTGAAATGCCTTAAAAAAAGAAGTGTAGTTACCTTCAGTTTCTGCATATGGTGACTATGACTTGGATGACTGAGAACTTGTATGGACACGTCTTGCATTTCAATAAATGATATGAAATGAAGATTTACTTGAGTTTGAGTCATTGTTTACTTTTTATGCCAAGTATCATTTCTTTGCCTAAAGAATAAAGTAGTTTAAGTGTTAATGTTGAATAAATATTAAATTTGATATAATGTAAGATGAGTTTTATATTTTAAAAGCCAGATTTGCTTGAAAAGTAACCTTGACAATCATCAAAAATAGAACCTGAGCAGAATTTCTGTTGACAGATGGCTCAACAAACCAACACAGCTCCAATTTATTTAGATATTGCAACTGGCACGGCTGGATTAACCTATCCCCCGTATCCTAACCTAACCTATCCCCACTGTATATGGAAGCATGATTATCTCTAAAGGCAGCTCCAGATCAACTCAGTTGATGGATTGTTAAGCAGTTTTAATAGTGGATCAATGGCCTGTTAAGCAATAGATTATTTTATTCTTGTAAACTAGCTTTACCTACTGTTCAGTGACTGAATATAAGGAGTAGCACCTCAGGAAGCTGATGGACAGTATCCCTAAAATGGTAAATAATGGAAAAATATGACTAGATTTATGATATTACAACAGGTCTCTGGGGTATTTTGCAAATCACATAACCTCGAAAGCATTTCACCAGTGGGGAATCAGCTTTAATGCATCTCTCTGGTCGAAACATTATTAATTTTGGGAACCCCTGCTCTCCACCAGCTGCTGGGAGAACCCCTGCAGTACCGCACGCGGCCGCGGGGGCGCCAGCGAGCACACTCTCCCCTTCACTCACACACACTGCTCCGCTAAAGATGTGAAAATGGCGGAGCTACAAATGCTTCTGGAAGAGGAGATTCCAGCAGGACGAAGCGCACTACTAGACAGTTTTACTAATTTGGAAAGAGTCGCGGAGTACTGCGAGAGCAACTATGTCCAGGTAGGCTGTCACGATCGCGGAGGAAAAAGACGGTGTGGTTAGGTTTGTGGCTGGCGACACCACGGCGGGGCGAACTGATGCTGGGCTAGCTGTTGCTAACGCTGATGTGGCTAGCTAGCCTCGGCTAAAGCAAAAACAACCAACTGTCAGGGCATTTTTTCACATAATCGACACATGATCTGTCACAACCCGTGCTCTGTTCACGTCAAGAGGCGTCCGCGTTGTTTTGGGGGCGTGTTCCCATCGACATAACGGTGTGTGTGACTTGGACATCCACGGTGAGGCTAGGCGCTGTGGCCAGGTAGCTTTGCTAGCCAGCTGCTCGGCATCACCCATGGTCTAAATAGCTAAACAGGGACCGTGAAAATCAATTTCTCTGCTCTCTGCGGGATCGATCACTGCCGCTACAGCAGCCAGCTGATCGGACACCGGCCGGAGATGTAGGACGAGATGCCGAGCCAGATTAATCTGCGATGAGCTTTAGCTGTCAGAAGATAAACCTCTGATTTATGATGTTGGACTCTTGATGCTGCAGCCACACATACATGCTTTGAAATCATGCATTCAACCCATTGAAATGACCTTATCCCCCTGTTAAAGGCTTTTTAAGATGTGGTTTCTTATTCCCATCCATGCACTGGGCTTCATGTTGATAAATGACAAGTTATTGTTGCGTTTCTGTGTCAGCAGCTGGTTATTTATATAGCTTTGTGGTTTATTTGTGTGTGTGTGTGTGTGTGAGAGAGAGAGAGAGAGCATCTGATCAGCCCCATTGAGAAATGTGAAATGCTGCAGGTCTGATCTCACTTCTTCAGCAGCCCCTGGTTACCTGAGCTTCCCCTCCTTGCCAGACTTTACAGGCCTGCCTCGGTATAGGTGAGAAATTTCAGGAGCTACAGTGTTAACAAGGAGAGGATTTGACAAGGTGTGATAGTGAAATGTGACATCCTTGATGAGCAGGACTGATCAGGTCTGACAGGTCGCCCTGTGAAGGAGGAGGGAGAGGAGGAGGTGGTGGCCGCGGCCCTTGGATGCTGGCAGCTTGGTGTCTGGCAGACTGCCCTGTTTTCTTTTCACCCTGCAAGGTTTACCCAGCTGCTGTCAGACGGGTATTACCACTAATAGATTAGTCAGATACAAGTATTTGTCAGGGGGATATTTAGAGGGACACTTCATCTCTCAGTCTCAGCTCTGATTCACAGCTTTGCCCTGCCACGCCAGTCTCTATTTGTCATGTAGGGATGGACACTTGTTGAACTTGTGCTGAAAGAGCGTCTGATAATGGATGATCACTGCATTCTCACGGAGGTTTTTTTGTGATGTTATGGCTCCTGTTTCTTCTGCATATTTAGATGTTTTCAAGTTGATTTAGGTGATAATCGAGATGATGTCTTTGAAAAGGCCTGTGCATTTAATAGGAGGCATTAGTGGAATACTTCATCAGCAGCAGGTCTCATAATCCACCTGTGGATGATTTAAATGCCTCCTCTCTACCCTGCAGGCATCAGTTACAGCTGCACTCCTGACTTTTTGCTGCGTAACCTGTTTGACCTCATACCTGGGAAATACTGCGCCCTCCACGCCGCGTTAATTGAGATCCTCGATAGATTAGGTTGCGTTTTGCAAGTCCTCGGAAAGTTTTCTTGCACGGTTTGTTTCTCATGAAAGGACACAGACACGCTGCCCCCGAGGACGCCGGAGGGGACGCCTCTGTTTGTCAGCTACACCGCTCTGCTTCTCAAACGTTTTGTCTTTTTTAGCGTCATACTCAAGGATTTATCCCGAATCGGCTCACCTCTCTGTGGTATAATCATCAGAGCGCAGGCTGCAGAAACGGAGAAATCCATGCGGTGCTCTGGATTCGATTTGGCCTCACAGCGCAGCAATAGAACTAAAATGCAAAAATCAAATGAAATCAGTCAATCAATATCCAATCACAACCCACAGGCCGCCCTGTCCTGGAGTGTGTTTACCCTCCGTGTAGTAATCAATCTGCTGTGATGCTGTGCACAGAGAGGGGCGTGCATGCTGCTTGATGAATGGTTTTGTTTTTGCTTTGCAACTAACTGTTACTTTCATTATTAATTACTCCCTATAGTTTTCTCCACATTCATACATTGATTAATAGAATTTCCACTCTCTTCTCAAAGTAGACGCCTTCATCGAGTGTGTCTGACAACAAATCTAAAACCTGTGGATCATCAATTAGGTGAAATATTAGTCGAGAAAATCAGAGACAGAGCCGTGAAAGGTTTTTTTTTTTTGCTTCGGTTGTAGTTTGTTGTGTCATTTACAAAATTAGAGGTGGGGTCCCCTCGTGTTTGGCTGCAGATCAATCATTTTGACTAAAAAAATGGTGAAAAACTCCCTCCCTGTTTCGCGAAAAGCCAAAGGAACTTGGTTTTCCGTGATATCAGACAAATAAAAAAAGCTGCGAGTCGAGAAAGAAGCGAGTGTTTTGCTTTAAAACATTAACCCGACTATAAATCGATGATCAAAATAGTCACTTTCCAAAAAATAAGCAGCGGCCGTCCGTCCACAGCGCGGGCCCCGCGTTGTCAGCCAGTGTCTGCGGTCTCCCAGCAGAAACATCAGCTGATCCATCTGGCCTTTGATGTGCCTGTTGATGTGCCCACGCTGTGCCCACGGCCCCAGCAGCTGCCTCAGCCTCCCTGCACAATGGCTGCTGCTGGATTACCTGCTACTCTCTTCATGCCCATTAAGATTATTATTTCAGATTTCACCAACATGTTACTTCTTATCACTGAAACCCCGCAACGGCGGTTTCTCATCACTTGCCGCATCCTTCGTGTCTGTGTGTTTTCATTTGTTGGGTACGCATCGGTCTTTGCTCTGGGATTGTTCCCGTCTCTGCTCTGCATTATGAGGATGATTTTTATTAGATCGGGTTTTATAAAAGGAGGAGAAGCGCTTGGCGTGATGCTTTTCTACCGTGGCATCTGATATGGAAGTGTCAGGCAGCGATTTTAACCTCTTTTTAAATCCTGTCAATGAAACTTGAGGACAGATCAGAGCTGCAAAGATTAGTCTTAGTTAGTTAGTTTGTCTTTTCGCTCCTCACTCCTCAGGTGTGAAGATTTGCGCTGTTCTTTGTCACTTTCAGAAAATGAGGATGTGCATATTGTAAATATAGCATGATTATATCATATATCATTGCAACTGTGAAGAACATGAATATTCAGACAGCTTTTCATGAAAGGTGCAGAATATGATGTGATATGATAAGATTCAGAGACATCAATCCTCTCTCTTCTCCTTTGTCTTATTCAGTCTCCAGACAAGCAGAGGGCGCTGGAGGAGACTAAGAACTACACCACCCAGTCTCTGGCCAGCGTCGCCTACCTGATCAACACGCTGGCCAACAATGTCCTGCAGATGCTGGACATCCAGGCTTCACAGCTCCGCCGCATGGAGTCCTCCATCAACCACATCTCACAGGTCGGGTGCCGCTCTTGTTCGATAAACACAGACGTGCCGCGTTGATCTCTTCAAATGTTTCCCTCAGAAATCCTCAACAGGCTTTATTCACACAGTTTTGGCAGCGATCGGCGCCCTGAGCCGATCATCAAAACGGGACCAAACTGAGAGCAGCGGTTGTAAAAATTTCCCGGCTTTACCGGAGGAGGTGAACATGAAGAGTGCATGTATAATTCAGTGTATCTGCAGGGCAGCTAAACCGGACGTGGTAACAGTGTTAAACAAACCTTTTTTCAGTGTGAATCTTGGCTCCAGTTTTGATTTCTTCTTTGATGATTTTCTTTTTTGTGGTTTCACCAGGATCAGTAAACAACCAGATGCTGCACAGACCTGGAATGTTAATTCTCTCTCCAGCTCTCTCTCAGAACAAAAACACCACAGGCTCTTTTTAAGACTTAAGGAAACACAATGACGTCATGTCCCTCCCCTCTCGCCCTCAGACGGTGGACATCCACAAAGAGAAGGTAGCGCGGCGGGAGATCGGAATCCTCACCACCAACAAGAACACATCCCGCACGCACAAGATCATCGCCCCAGCCAATCCCGAGAGGCCTGTGCGCTACATCCGCAAGCCCATCGACTACAGCCTGTTAGACGACATGGGCCACGGCGTGAAGGTGCTCATTTCCTTCTTGTCCTCCTTCATTTACCCATTACACTTAATTGTGTTCTGCAGCCAACAGTCCCACAGAAAGCTCTTCATTAAGTTCCCCCAGCTTTTTAATGATGATACTTGAAGTTAAACAGATGTGTTTGCACCACAGCGGATGGGAAAATTACCAGTAAATAGGAAAGACGGTTTATTTTTAGTGTATGAGCTGATTAAAGGGATAAGAACTGCACTCAGTCACACAAAAGTTGGTTTCTTTAATAGTAAATTCAGCCCTCTAAAATAACTTAAATGACTAATTCTAATTTATGAGAAGATTTGTGTGGCTTTCCAAGGTCTCTTTAAGTACTTCAGATGAAGGTTTTACATGCACAGAGTCTGAGAGTGACTGCTACCAGAGGAATAATGTGATTTAGTATTTTAATGAGGCCTTAACACTGTTGCGAGTCCAGTCAGGGAGAAGCGTGTCGATGGGAAACAGCGCTGTTTGTGCGTCGCGGGATGAGGCCTCGGCAATCTGACAGAGAGGTCCTTTAGAGGTCAAACTGTTACCACTGGGTTTCAGTGACAAGTAATGTGAGGAAAAAATCAATGACTGGTGCTTTTCACCAGTGTCACCCCCC
>OMNW01015117.1:0-14923 GCA_900303245.1 Selene dorsalis
GAGGAGAGAGGGATGAAACTTGTTAGACAACAGGAATTTGAAGATTTTTAGTATGACAGTGTGACGCAGAGGTAGTGAAAGAGAAGCGGTCATAAAAGAAGACAAAACTACTGTTCAAGCTTTTATAAGAATGAAGGTACTAGATTAAAGGGAAATTCAGTGTGAACATTAGATTTAATTCAAACACATCGGCAAAACATGACACTGCATGAACTAACTAAAATTAGTAGAAAAAATATACACAAAAGAACTCAAAAAGGCTCATAGTGTGCAGATGTTTATGTTATTTTTTTTTATGTATGATGTAAAGGTCATCCCAGCACACCCCTCCCCCCCGTGTTTCTGGTTTTCTGTCACACATGCTGCGTGCCTGCGTGCGATGACGTAGCTGCTAAGCTCATAACTCTCCCACAGCCCCTGCATTGCAGAGCCAGAGACACAAACGCTCCCTCCCCCATCCCAAAGCTCACCTCAACCTATATAAACACACATATGTACAGGAAACCTGACATGCTAACTGCACTGGCTTTCATATTGAAAACCATTTTTTAAAATCCTCTTCCTGCTTTGATTGATTATGAGGTTGCTCCTTTATTATCGTTATCAACACAGTGACATTAATCATAGAGATGTGACCTTTAGTATTTATCACTGACACAGTTTTGTTTCTTTCGACCCTGACACTGGCACTGACTGTTCTGTCTAACTTTGTGCTGACATGTGGGTTAACCACTCAGCCCAACAGGGAGCATTTTCTCTCTCTGCTCAGTCCGAGGAGAAATTCCACACAACGTCCAGTGCAGCGTCCAAGAGGAGGGCAGGGTGTGCATGCGCTGTGTCAGTGGTTAAAATAACAGTGGAAACAATGACTTGCCTCTAATTGGCAAGAAATCTTGTCGAGTTTGTGTCTCTGCCATTTCGGCGTACTGTTGTGTTTGCCTGTCATTATACTCTGTGCCTGCTTCAAAAGCAAAGTTTATGTGTATTTTTCCATGTGATGACCAAGGCTTCCATAGTAACAGCCCAAAGATGAGTCACTGTGAGTGTGCCCTCTCAGAGCTGGCTAGGCAGTCGGTGCAGGAGAAGAGGAGGACATGTGTTGTGCAATATGGGAATCTTTGGTTTGTGCAGGAAGCTGAAGGTTGCTGCATGTGATCATGTGTTTGAGTGGAAACATTCGTCTCTGTCATGTTATTAAATTCAACACGTCAACTGTACTGTTTATCTCAAAATGCAGGTAGCTACGTTCGCTGTCTGAATATTGCTTGATGTTTAAATGGACACAGCCACAACATGGAAACATCAATGTGGACAGAGAGGGGTTTATCAATAAAGTGAGTCTGGCTAGTTGCCCTCCGAACAAACAGGAACCTAAATAAACCAGCGCTGCCCACGCACACTGACAGAGAGAAACTGGTTTAGAAAAGAGAAGATGAATTGATAGAGAGGAAAACAGCGATGAGGCGTGGGACTCACCGTTGGCTGCAGCCATCAGGGCCTGGAGCTGCTCAGCTTCAGTAGGGGGCTGTGGCCAGGGGCCAGTTCCCATGGCAACCTCAGGTCCTCCAGTTGCCCTGTGGTGGAAGGAAGAAGAGAGCAAATGTAAATACCTGGTGGTTTGTCCTGTAGTTTGTGTGTGTGCACGCGTGCCTGTGTGTGTGTGCTTAGCTCATTGGTTTGACAGTTGGTGGTTTATGATGTAAAGGCAAAGCAGCTGACAGCAAGGTACACAGCCTGAGGAGAACTCAGCAAGGATAACAAGGAGCATGTAGAGTTTACAAAACAGGGTGTGTCGCAAACAAACACACACTCTCAAACACACTCTTGTTAAGGAATGTACAAATGTGTCTGCAGACAGACACACAATAATAAGCGTGTTCGCGCACAGACAGTAAGCACTGTACAAAATTCACACTCTCTCTGGTATAACCATGAATGCTGTGCCGTCTAGTAAATCTGATTAAATTTTTAATGATCCCACCTTTAAAGGAAATAGCTGTCTGCAGAGTCACACATGTAACGCTCAGTGAGCACTGAACATTTCCATCTGGGCAAACTTCACCTTCAAAGTCTTGTTTATTTAAAGTCTGCAATTTGCATGTGGGGGCAACAAAGGACAAAGCAGACCTGCAATCTATTATGCTCACCTACTTCTTTCCATTCCCACTCTTGTGACACACCAACACAAGCTCTACTACTGACTACTAGGTCACAGTAGTTGAATCCTGGCCCTGCTCCTGTTCCCAAAGTGCTAGAAAAACTCTAACTTTGGATTTAGTTGGCAGTGCAGTAGAAATATGCTACCTACGTACCAGTGCAACGACAGCATAAATGGTTTTACCTGCTCTCTCTCTCAACATGCTGCATTATGTGAGTAATAACATAGGTTATTTGACTGTGGGTGTTAAGTAGAGGATCATGAATCCACAGGGACATAGGTAAAAGCTCCTAGTGGAGTGTGGCGCTCCAAAGAGGACAGTCAATGACACATTAGGGATTGCAATGACACTGACCTCTTATGTCCTACTTCTGACAAAGTCTGTAGTGACACACAAGACTGTAGCTATATATATTGATCATGTGTTAAAAACATGGGCCCAACTTCAGCAGGTAAAAAAAAAAGAAAAAACCTTGGACAAATTGGTCTGCGCAAGGGAGTTAAGAGAAAGTTAAACACACAATGAGGAGGGAACGTGAAAAAAAAATTCTGACACAAAAACTGGGCTCTGTTCAAGAGCAGGTTGCCAAACGACACTGCCAACACTCTGAAGTGGTTTTCACTTCAGTGCCAGAGAGAGACTGAGGGAGAGAAACATGTACATCCCGTGCCAGAGAGCCAATGAGAAACAGGCTGCATAAGAGCACGGACAGTAACGCCAGGGGCAGCCATTTTGTGCCTCTTCATATCAGCAAAGATTAAAGGGAATGCTTCATTTGTTCCAAATTAGCGTCTCTCTGCGCTTATCACATCCTGTGGTTGCGTTAAGCGCTTCCTGTGGTCAGGATTATCACTTCCTGTGGGTAAGATTGTGAACTGTTGTCCAGAGGGATGTCCTTGGTTGGCCAGACATTGTTATCAATTTTCCTCTACAACCTTATGCAACATGTTTTATCTCTAAGGATGACTCTCTTCGTCCTACAGCAATGAACTTTCCAGGCAGTTACCTCAGCCGGAGTTTATGCTGATATAGCCACTGTCTCTTCTACAATGTTGACCTGACTGAATCCTGTTTTTTGCCTCATAACAGGCATTTTAAAGCAGACAATATTCAAACAGCTGTTTTCACTCTTTCTATCTTTTGTCATTCAGATGATAAATCGCATGAAGAAGCCACATGTGGTGATGTTGAGCTACAACCATCACAGACATACATCAAAGGCAACACTGCATGATAAAGCCAGTCCCCTAGAGGGAGAGGAGACAAGAGCTCTCAGACTACAGTGACTATATGTAAAAAGCACACATACAAGGCATAGCAAATCTACAAAACACTGCACGCAAACTCAAAAGTGTCACAATCCTTTCTATGCCACAGCAAGCATTGTGGCCTATGAACATCGATCAACAAACCCCATCAAACTTTTAGGGAGACTAACAGAAGCTATGGGTTAGGTACATCTACACACAGCACAGCACTCAACTGCAGTGTACTACCTAGAGGATTTGAGCCTCCGTCTGCCCTTATCAGCTGATCAGGTCACTCTTTCTCCCAGCTCTGACTACATTTAAAAGTGATCACTGATCAGCTACTAAGGACAGAAGGAGACCACACAATGTCTACTTCTAAATTGGTACCTTGTCCCACTCTTCGGCGTCCATCGTATGTGTGTACCGTATGGCATGTGGGGACTAAAAACACAACAAGTTATACAGACTGAAAGAACCATGTTGTATTTGAAGGTCGGGGTTAATGTAAAAAAAAAAAAAAAAAGGAAAAATGCTGAGATATTGTGCTCTAGATTTCTGTGGAAAATATGTTGAGTCTGTAACATCCATTTAAAATACCAGAGATGGGAAGTTAGCTTTCTTTTTATTGACCACAAACATGAATAAGGTCCAATGTATCTGTAATCCCAGTGGTCTTCTAAAACTGCAGTGGCTTGTGCATGTGTGTCTTACATTTTCCTTACTTGGCTCAACGTGGCTTTTTGCCCCAGCTGATATGTTTCAGAGAGACGCCTCGACTCACCGTGGGTGTTGTGCAATCATTGTTGTGCAAACTGTTACTGCGGGCACTCCAATTTAGCCCATAAGACATGGACAAATAGCAAGAAACGCACTCACTAAAAAACACACAACTCAAATAGAGAAACCCAATTTGTCTGTGTCATTTGATGGGTAAGTCAGTGATGTAAAGAAAAAATTAGATTTCAATCAGTACGGGCCCTCAGATGGAAGAGAGAGCAAGGAGGATAAACACATCATCCCATCCCCCCACCAGCTCTGGTCACCGTCCCTCATCAGTAGTACTGAGTGATGGCGCACAGGCTCGGAGAGTGCAGAGAGGAGAGGAACAGGAGGGGAGGGGGGAGGGGGAGTGGAAGCTGCGGCAGCCATTTTATAAAGCAGCCTGGAAACAGGCAGAGATGCTCACTCAGGAGTGTAAATCAGGAATCTGAACTCAAGGAGCAGAGTCATGCAATAAAATGAAACTATAAATTCTGTTGATGATGAAGCACTACGATGTCAATGCCATGAGTGTTTTAAAATCAGCACCCTGCAGGCAGCAAGTTCTTATGGCTACAGCACTCACAACCGTCTCCCTGACTTTTTTTTTTTTTTTTTTTTATTCCTTATCGTCACTCTCTTTGCCTTTACTGTGAGAAGCTCTACTGCAGCAAAACAACATGTCCTTGACGCCACCATTTTCAGAGTGTGTGTGTGTCTGTGTGTGTGTGTCAGTTTACTCACCCGCTAGGTCCAGGTCTCTGTCCCTGTGTGAAGCGCCAGTCATTGTTGGGGGGCTTTTGCTGTGAAGAGAACAGAAGATGCAACATTAAATGTAAGTTTGATAGCAACAGAAGCTGCAGCCAGTTTTCGAGGTGAACTACTTGGTTGGTAAGATGTGGCTTTGTGGCCGTCACATCTGTCTGTGAAGGTGTTCATATCTATATGTGTCAGTCTGTGATTTTGAAAAGCTCATTTGTTTCCGTAAAGGCTAAACAAAGGGTTACAGATGGCAACAAATGTCTGTGTACTCGGGCACCCATGTTGTTCCCAGAGCTGTGGAGCATAAAATGCTGCAGAGCACGCACAGGCAGGCAAATACACAAAGTAGGACTCTGTTTATAAAATGGGGCTCAAACCTAAAAACAAAATGCTGATAGAATCAAAAAGAAAACTATACAATCACATAAGTGGGCAATCAGCTATATATTGATGCAAGGGCCAGAAAAATACACCGGTTCAGCCAAAAGCTGAATCAGACATCCAGAGGACTTGCATCAAGAAGAGCTTCACTCATTAGATGATGATACACAGAAAGATCAGTCTGAAATAAAGACTTTAACAGAGCAGAAGTGGAGAAAATGCAGGCAAAACATATCTATGACACTGTCCCATCTATGTGATGTTTTGAGAGACAGGTCGATTACTTTCCCACACTGTTAAGTGAGCAACTACAGAGTTCCAATAAAAACTGTTTTTCAAAATGCAGAGGGCAGAGTCCTTGAAAGATAATACTGTTTGTTATTTTGATACCAAAAGCGCACAAAAACAAGGCTTCAATAGTGGATCAGCAGCGATAAAAGCCTCTCACATCTTTGCTGCTGTCTATTAATGTCCTCAAGCCCATTGCACTCCTGTCCATCTCTACCTCACCGGCCATGTCACCATGTCTTTTCCATCTCTCTCGCTCTTTCCCTCTCTCTCAGGCTCTCTTGTTGTGCAGTGATGCGGTGAATAGACCCTTGGCTTGCCTCCAGATTCTGCCGCCTAATCGACACAAGAGCTCCCCGGAGAGAGAGGCCAGCAGGATGATGTGTTGCATTATTAAAAGAGCTGTTCTACCCGAGGGAATCATCGAAAGAAGCAAGAGAGCAGGAGGGAAAACAGAGAGAGAAAATGCCCAAAAACATACCTATGCAAAAGGAGTATTGTGGAAGTGACTATAATGACTCTTTAAATACAAGTAAATGAGAGCAAACGCATCAATGAATGGGGCTTATTGAATGCACATAAAGAACAAACATTATAGTAGTGCTCCGCATCCATACAGACAGAAGAAGGGAAATATAGAGAAGTCAACAGCATGTAATTAAAAAAGAGTGCAAGAAACTACAGCAGTTCACTGAATGTCTGTGTATTAAATTTCAGTGTTTTCAAAACGAGTCTCTTTCACCTTGATGAGTCAACACAATCAGTCAAGTCTTCAGCACTTTGGAAAAAGAGAATACATGCCTGCTTGCCCTTTCATAACAAACTGTGATGCCAGAACTCAAAAGTTGTCAGTATTACAACACCATAGTGGATGAGAAAGCGAAGAGGACATATTTGAACTCCTAGTCTAAAAATGGATTCAGAGCTGAGTAGGTATGCGTGGGCACGATGAGTCTGTCTGAGTTTCGGTAGGGAGAGAAAAGGATCGGCACTGAGTGGAAGCAAACATCCGCAGAGAGGCCCAGCGTTCCAGCTGTGTGACTCGTTCTCGCCACACACACAGTCAGAGACACAGACTTGACATTTCCAAGGTCAGATCCCACTCCAGGCATGTGGAGTAAAGGGTAACAGACTATGTGCTGGAATACTGGGGCCTACTGCTAGTTTAAGTGAAACAGCTTGGCTGCACTTACACAACACCAGCAGACAGATAATATCCATAGGAATGCAGCTCTCTTCTGCTCAAGTAAAACACTGATGGATTTTCAAACACTATTCTGAACGACAAACAGTGAAATAGCCGTTGAGTTCTTTGGTTAAGGTAATTTATACAACAGTTGCCAACGAAAACTAATCCTGTGCCAGGTTTAATGACATGCAGGGCTCAAAATCTAAATGACATTAGCTCCAATTATCTGAGCATCTTTACCTGTGCTTGTTTCTTCATTATATTACCTCTGAAGTGAGTTGAACTCTGAAGAAAATTGAGATTAAGATAATTCAAAATGCAAAGCTGTTTTGCTTTTTATGTCACTGTCGAAGTTAGATTTAAGTGAGAGGGAGACAGAAAGTCACAGACTACCAGGCAGGCTCGGCCAGTGCAGAGAGATGAAGGGCTTACAGTCCCGAGGGCCTCAATTCTCATCCAGCAGAGAGACTTTCATACCAGCCTGGAAGATTTACACACTGTCAGTCTACTTCCCTTACATCTTGAAGTAGTACCAGAGAGCTCTGAGGGGTCTCCAGGTGAATTACAACTTGACTGAGCTCCTTAGCTCCTGCTCCATACTGTGTGCCACTGCAAGCACTACCGTCTTTTAAGATGAAATGGAAATTCATTATGTGAGCACTGGATTCATTAGGGGTTATGTGCTGGACAGATCTGGACTCTATCCAGCATGTTTGTAAGGAAGGGAATGTTAACTTTGCTAAAAACATCTGGTTTGCTAGTTAACCACTCCTGTATCACGGTACACAAATATTTATCCAGGTGCATGAATGAAAATCAATATAATACCACCTAGTGCTCTATGTAGACATTGTATTGGTGTTAAAGGAACCATAGCTGGACTGCACCTGGGGCTCTGTCTGAAAAGAGGAAGTCGTTGCTTTTCTGTTGTTCTGAATTTTTAGCAAACACACACACACACACACACTGGCACACCACACTACATACCCTTCAGCAGACATTCACTCCCTCATACTGCTCCCCAGAAATCTCACATTTTTGCCAAAGATAAAATGTGCAAGGGAATGATCAGAACTTCTGGCTATATTACACAATGAATTCACTATAAGGGAAAATCTCTGCACTGACAAGCTCAATGCGTAGTGCGTGACTTTAATATTCTTTTCTCTCAAACAAACATCATGACTACATGGACAAAACCCTTGAGGACAGTTTTACTGATCCGCATGAGCCAGTTTCTCATGTGTGCAGCTTTATTGTCCTCAAAAAAGTATATTTTCAAAACACTCGACCAAACTCCACACACACGCCAAACCCTTGTACACTCCCACAGACTCAAAGACCAAAAAAAAAAAAAGTTCAGATAATGAGAAAAGTGATAGACTGGAAATATAAAGGTGCCAAATGATAACACGCAACCGAGTGAGTCATTCTCGTGATATCAGAATTGCACGTCCTGTTCCTGAGCCAATAATCTCCATTGATCCTGTAACTATTTAAAGACAAGGATGTACATGTTACAGGGTAATTGGAACCAATTTCCTTTTCATTTATTTGCCATTGCTTCAGGGAAGAAAAATAATCAGCACGATTTTTCCAAAACTTTCTCCATTAGCACACAGTTATAGAGAGTGTGCCAAAACAGCACAGCACAAATGAACAGAGGATACAAAGAAGGGCAGAGGAAAGGCCCCAGGGTCCTGCTAAAATTACACACTTCCAGAGGGCTCCTCGTGCCTGATGCTTTTTACACACAATCTCACGCACAAGCACATAAACACCCATAGTGATAGCTGCTGCTCTAAAGCCATTACAGCCTGTGCCGTCTGTCGCTGCGGCACATGTGTGTAAAGCCATCCTTCCTCTCCCTTTATCTATCCCTCTACCTCTTTTCCTCTGTTGTCCTCATTGCACACGTGTCACCAGAGCAGCGAGACAGATGGTATCCCGCTGACCTCAGGGACAGCCTGATTCAGCGTGGAGTTAGAGCCTCTGTGACACAGACTCATGAGAAACAGGGGAATTAAATGATATTGAAGGGGAGAACATCCTGTTGTGTGGAGAAGAACTAATTACCACCAAAACACCTCAGCTACAGTAACTCTACAATAAACAAGACAGAACTGATGTTGGATGGATTAAGTATGAAAAAAACAACAACACTTTTTTTCACTAAACTCCCTGAAAATGACTGATCCTAGTGAGAGCTCTGTCAGCCATTTTCTATCCCAGACGGTGCTGCCTTCGCATTAAACCACTAAATTGGTTGTGTGTGCATGTGATTATTGGTAAGCTTGCCTGGCATTCTTGACACCTAACTCTGAACACATAGAAAGAAGGTACTAAAAGTGGAAATTAGAAAAGGCTGCACAGTAAGAACAGTCTCAGCCATGTGATCCTGAGTCCTGGAACCAATCACCAAAAGTTCAGAGGACAACAGGAAGTCAGGGGTCAGGCCACTGACCCCACGAATTCCTGTTTTTCAGCTACTGCTTTATTCTTTGGCGCTCCCCCCCCACCACTCTAACCATTTTATTTTCGTGGCCCTTTTCCTCTCCCTCACCCCCTCTCAATCTCTCCCCTTGTCATCCTGTTCCCCTCTGTCTTCCAGCCATTTCACTGAGCCAACACTGCAGGACCTATTTTCATCTGTTTGTCTCCTCCTCTCCATCTGTTAGAAGCACTTATGTCTCCCCCCTTTTCCCCTTTCCTTGCCATTTCTTCAACTATCTTCAACCTTTTCCGTTTCAACCTCCCTCTCTCTATCTGCCCCTTCTTTTTTTATCCATAAAGAACTGTTCTTTTGTGCCATTGAAGTTACTGAAAGTCAGAGATAGTGCCCACATTTCCAAGCACTGGGTCAGATTAAATATTTAACACCCTCTTAACTGTACCCAAACCTCTAGTAGATGTACAAAACTTTAAGAGCCTCTTCACCATACAAGAACGGGGCCACTCCTGCTTTAACAAATGTGGGTTCAAATAAAATACTGCAGAGCTCCATGACTGAACAAATCTAGGTTATTATACTACTGTAATGAAGCAAGGCATGGAAACTACCATACTCCCTTTACAGATGTACAATAACAATACCAAAAGTGCTCATGGAACAAATGTTTTAGACACTTATGCATCTCCAAAACCCAAACATCCATACGGAGACAGCTGTATTGGTCGCACCCCACCACAATGCTATCCCAGCTCTCTCACTTGAGGCCTCACCTCACTGGCTGAGTTCATAAGGTGCTTCCTGCTGAGTGTCATGTTGAGTGTGTTGTTGTGACTCAGCATGGGTGTCTTCATAAATACAAAGTCACTTCGGCTGGATATAGTGGAATAGCAGGGCCTGTAAGTGCGTGTGTGTGGCTCCTGGGGGCCTCCCACAACCTCCATGTAACGTATGGGCCCATCAGTGTTGAGCTGCAGGTGCAGGTCCTTGCTGGGTCTCTGATGATAGCGACTGGACCTGTGGCGACCGTAGCAGCAGCAGTCAGAGCCTCCCAGGCCTGTGTCACGGTGCCTTAGGCAGCGTACCATGAGGATGGCAAAGGTGATAAAGGAAACAGCTGATACACAGGCTAGAGAGATGATGAGGTACAGGGTGATGTCCGACATCCCAGTGCGGTGGGGGAAAGGTGTGTGGTGAGGGCTTGCTGGAGCATCTGGTGTGCGCTTCTCATCCACAGTCACTGTAATGTTCACTGAACTGGACTTTGGTGGGTCACCATTGTCCTGAATGGTGACCACAATGTTATAAACTGAGCCCCCTTCCTCCTCAGCCAACTTGCGGGCTGTGCGAAGCTCCCCACTGTGGGCCCCAATACGGAACATCCCAGCATTTGGTCCAGGGGCGATGGAGTAAAACAGCCATGCATTGTGCCCACTGTCTGCATCCACCCCTACAATTTTAACTATGAAGTGTCCTGGGCCGGCCAAGGGCGGCACAGTGAGCTGTAGTCCTTGGTCCTTGGGGTAAGAGGGGTGAACAATCACTGGTGCATTGTCATTCACATCCACCACAAACACGTGCACAGTGACATTGGCTGTCCTTGGAGGCACCCCAGCATCGCGGGCCTGCACCTCAATACGGAAAGCGTTTAGCTGTTCATGATCCAGGGAGCGCATGCTGTAGATGTGGCCACTCTCTGGATTAATATAGACATAGGAAGAAATAGGTGAGCCCTGGACCATGCTGGGAAGGATGGAGTAGGAGATGCGAGCATTGTCGCCAAGGTCTGGGTCAGTGGCTGAAACAACAGCAATGGGGGCGCTGGGGGCATTGTTCTCTGGGATGTCCACAGAGTATGAGGGCTGAGAGAAGGTGGGAGCATTGTCATTTACATCAGAGAGCTTTACTACAAAGGTAGTTTGTGAGGAAAGGCGGGGGGAACCAGCATCAGTGGCTGTGATAACCACTGTGTACTCTGGGACTGTCTCACGGTCCAGTTTACCAGCAGTGATGAGGCTGTAATGCATGCCAAAAGCTGAATTCAGTTTGAATGGCAAACCTGGCTGGACAGTTAATGTAACCTCTCCATTTTCACCAGCGTCCAAGTCTCGTGCACTTATGAGCGCAATCACTGTCTCTGGTGCCGAGTCCTCTCTGATAGGGCTGGTCAGTGACGTCAGTGTCACTTCTGGTGCGTTGTCATTCACATCGATGATGTCCACGATGACGTTACAAGAGCCCTCCATTGCAGGAGAGCCACCATCTCTGGCCTGCACTGTGATGTGATATGCAGTGGATTTCTCATAGTCTACATCACCCTTCACACGGATCTCCCCACTTTTAGAATCCACACTGAAAAGTCTGAGAACTCGTTCCGGTGTATATTTACTAAAAAGGAAAGATATTTCTCCATTGCTGCCAGAATCCGCGTCAGTCGCGTTCAGTTTCGTTACTAAAGTGCCCCGTGCAACATTTTCTAATAGATTAATTTTCGTTACCGGTTCATCAAAGACTGGAGCATTGTCATTTACATCCAGGACTTTAATGAGCAAAAGTGTTGAGCCAGATTTCTCAGGCTGACCTCCATCTACAGCAGTGAGCAACAGGCGAAACTTGGCCTGCGTTTCCCTGTCCAAGGGTTTGTCCACCACTAGCTCTGGAAATTTACTGCCGTCACTTTTACTTTCCACATTCAAAGTAAAGAAGTCATTTGCTGCAAGATGATACGTGCGTAACGAGTTGGTGCCCACGTCTGGATCGTGTGCGCTCTCCAGGCGGAACCGTGTCCCAGGCGCAGCCGCCTCTGATATTTCCAATGAAATGTTATGGGTTGAAAACTGCGGTGCATTGTCATTCACATCCAGAACGTCCACCACGACGCGATGAATTTCTAAAGGATCCTCCAGAAGTATCTGAAGGTGTAGCGAACATGTTGAACTTAGCTCGCACAGTTGCTCTCTGTCAATACTTTCTTTAATAACCAAATCGCCGGTCGCCTGCTTTACCTCAAAGTACTGCGTTGTGGACTCCGAGACCACCCGCAACCTCCTCTGATCAATCCGCTGAGCAGTGAGACCCAAAGCTTTAGCGATATTCCCAACAACAGAGCCAGGGCTCAGTTCCTCCGATACGGAATAGCTGAGCTGAGCGGACGCACAGGAGAGACAAGCTAAATAGAGGCAAATCCTCCACAGCCTCCCTCCTCTGGAGCGCTTCCTCTGTCTCGAGTCCATTGTGCTGTGCTCCGAGGATCGGGGAATAGGAAAGTTTCTAACTTCTTCTTTCACCGTAACGTATCCATAGTGGTATTAAAACGAGGCTGCCAGGCTCGACGGTAAACATTTCCGTTTCAAAAACAGAGCGATGGGTAGTTTTGATGTGATCATGACGCCCGTCTTTACAAAGAAAACAAGGACGAAAATCAAAGTATTTTCCGTCCGCACTGAAACTCTCCGCTCTGCCTCCACCGCCTCACTCCCCTCGTGGGCGGGGAGAGGCCACTGAGGCCTCCCCTCTCATTGGAAGACAGGAGTGGACCAGTGCTGTCACACAGATCTTTCACAGACTCTCTCTCTCTCTCTCTCTCTCACACACACACACACACACACACTAAAAACTTTTCATTGACTCCACTTCCACTAACTACATTTTCATTTCAAAAGTTTGAGAGGACAGTTTGAGAAGGAAATAACTAAGGTAAATATGTTATGGCTGTGTAATTGGTTTCACGCAGTGCAAGAAAAAGAGGAGGGTGTATATTGTCTCATTATTACACGTGGAAAAAAAAACAACTCTCACGCCCTCACTGAGAGCTGCTCGTGTCAAGACAAAGCGGTATGTCAAACAGCTGTTATTTATAGCGATGCTATTGGTATCCGCAGGGGGGCACAGTTTTCAAAGTGTGTTTCCATATAACAGGAAAGTTGAAATGGAGCATGTAAAGTATTATGAAGTTTAATCGTTCAAAGTATATAAACAATATCAAATGACAACCAGCAAACAAGTAGAAGATGCAGATCCTATAAAGAGTATAGTTGCTGTCAATCAAAAATTGTTTTTAATTAATTTACTTAATTTTATTTTGACCTGAACATTTAAACTGATTTTTTTTCCCATAACCTTGAGAAATGACAGATCTGATAACATTTCTCTGTTATAGCTATAGTCATGGTCAAGGTTTTGCTCTTAAGTTATTTGTGACAATGGTTAAAAATATATCGTTATTAGAAGGGTAAGGCCTAATAACAAGAGCAACTGTGGCAAATACTGGTACTAGCCAAACAAACAAACAAACCCAAAAACTCAGATTGGCAGACAATTTGCGCCATTTAGTTGTAGCCACAGAGAAGCAGGAGCCAAAGTACTTTTTTTCTTGTTTACCCAGATGAGAAGTGCAAAAATTGCTAAAGACATTAAATCAAAACAAAGACCAAAGAAAATAAGATACAATTTCTGCCTGGCCAAACTGAAATATACAATTTCTTGAAATGCCCTATTTCATCTCACCTGCTGGCTCTCAAAGGTCCAGGTGCTGTCGGGTAAAGACGCATCCAGGACACTGATCACCTCCTTAAAGTCAGTGGTGCTGCTGGGTTTAATCAGAGTGAAGTCACTGTACTCTGACATTGGAGACATACAGGACCTGAAGGACTGACTCTGAGACAACATGTCTCCTCCCAGGACCTCCACGTACTTTATAGGTCCATCAGTGTTGAGCTGAATCTGCAGGTTTCTGTTGGGGTTCTTGTAATCATCACAGTCGCTCCGTCTCATGCAGCAACTACCGCTGCTTCTGCTGCTCCTGATGCATTTAACCGCTAAGATGAGAAAAGTGAGCAGAGACAACACGGACACCGAGGCCAGAGACAGAATCAAGTAAAGGGTGATTCTCCCAGTTTTCTTGCTGGGCTCGACCGCTTTCTGTCGGAGGTCTAAGATGGGCTCATGGAGACCGTCCTCCAGCAGGATGGACACCGTGACGGTGGAGGACTGGACCGGCTCCCCGTCGTCCTTGATCTCTATGAGCAGCCTCTGAGAGGAGTCGTCCTGCTCGGACACAGCGCGTTTAGTCCTCACCTCCCCTGTGTACAGATTGACGGTGAACAGAGAGGCGTCTGTGGCCTCTGCCAGTTTGTACGAGATCCAGGCGTTATGGCCCGAGTCGGCGTCCACGGCCGTCACCTTAGTAACCAGGTGACCCGCTTTAGCGGAGCGGGGCATCCTCTGATGAGAGAGGGAGCCCAGGGCAGCGGAGGAGGGGTAAATAACAGCGGGGGCGTTGTCGTTCTGGTCCAGGATAAAAACATGGACAGTGGCGTTGCTGCTGAGAGACGGAGAGCCCTGATCCTTTGCCTGAACCTGAATCTGAAACACCTTCAGTTTCTCATAGTCAAACGAGTGCATGCTGTAGATGCTGCCGTTATCTGAGTTAATGTAAACATACGACGAGACAGAAACGTCCTGCACTTTAGAGTCCAGTATAGAGTAAGAGATTTTAGCGTTTTCACCAGAGTCCAGGTCAGAGGCTGATACTGAGTACAGTATCGACCCTGGTACCCCGTTCTCCTTTAAATAGACATTATAGGAGGGCTGAGAGAATACAGGAGGGTTGTCATTCACATCAGCAATAATGACATTAACAGTTTTCCTACTGGACAGAGGAGGAGAGCCTGAGTCAGTGGCTGTT
>OMNW01015118.1:16832-27806 GCA_900303245.1 Selene dorsalis
CGGCAGCCCACTCAGTCCTCTCAGGGAGCAGAAGGTTTGTCCACTCCCACTCAGGCTTTGCGTCATGGAACACAGAGAAATAGAGACAGAGGAGAGAGAACAGATGGGAGGAGGACACACTGGCTGCCTGTTTTATAACATTACTCCTAACAATGCTGTGGTCATCAATACGACTATGTAAAGTAGCAAGCTATTGTAGAGTCATCAGGGAGGCCTATATATAGGCCTGTGCTGAATATAGAGGAGCAGGAAGTCACACTTTTGATGTGGAGAGAAATTTTTTGTCCCACAGTTTTAGAAAAGGTTAAAAGCCTTAGTCATGCCTCTGAAAAGATTCAAGGCAATGCAGTGCTTTCCGAGAATCCTAACCTTGGAGAAACACCAACAATATTTCAGCTTGTAGTTTATTCAGTGCACCTGATGACTGATCTGTATCCAGGTTTCATTTGAATTTTTAAGTTACTCATTTTCAGTGAACTGGATCTGACTTCTTAGACCATAAGATCACATCCACAGACCTGTTGCCAATGTGGAAATCCAATATGAGGGCTTCACAATTACAAGGCTGGTGTAACCATAGCGACCTGATGCACATCAGTGCATGACATCATAACTGACACAATCACTCCCATTTACGCAAGTGGAAAGACAATTCAGCCTATTCTGCTGGGCTATTAGAATTTCTCCCTGTACCAGCTCCTACCTCTGACTTTAAACAAGCATTGCATAAGATGCGGGTTGCAAATGATGACAATAAAAAAAAGAAGATGCTACATTCTATAAACAGCACAGAGGAGAGTGATAATACAGCACGTTCAAATGCAAATGCCGTTTGCTGGATTTACACAAGAACAAAACAAAAATGAGATTTGTGGTACCACGTAAACAAGAGATTACATCTTCTCGCTGCAAAAGCTGAACATGAACAGTCAAATCTGGGTCATGCTGAAAGCAAAAATCCACCCTGGGAGAGAATCCCCATGTTTTTCCCAATGATCTTAGACAGCTGGATTAAGATACACAGACATAGACAAGTTGCTTCAAAAGCTCCAGAGAGAGAAAAGACCAGTGTGTGATGTGATCAAGGAGCGTTTTCTGGAACAGCCTTACCGATAATGAATTAGAGTCTGAATGTGGGGACACGCTGATGGAACCCAGGGTGTTTTTTCTGGGTGGATGAGACTGTCTTTTGGTTGAGTGCTGCAATGTAAGTAAAGATGTGGGTGTGAAAGCATAATGAAATGTTCTGAAAGTCCACAAAATCAGCCACCTCCAAATTGTCAGAGGTGGTGAATTGCATTTTAGCTTGATTTCAGCTGCTGGGAGCTGCTGAGTTAATTATGATCTTGAGCATACAATGTATAATTATATTCAACTGCTCAAGCTTTTACCCTTGAAAAAGCAGCAGTCCAGTACATAATCTCTGTAAAACCACAATTTGTCTTCTGTTCACTTCACTTTCTGTAGATTAAACAAACAAGGCATTAGCATGACATAAGGATGGCAGCATGTTATCAGAATCAATGGATTTATCTATAAGTTGTTGTACATTAACAATCAGTCTTGTTTGTTTAAACCATCCATTGTCCATAGCACTTATCTATGCAGGGTGCAGCCAATCCCAGCTGACATAGTGCGATGTACTGTACACCCTGGAGTGGTCACCAGTCTGTGACAGGGACTACATAGAGACGAACAATACACACACACTTACATCCACACCTGTGGGCAATTTAGAGTTGCAAATCAGCCTACTGAGTGTGTTTTTGGACTGACACAGGGAGAACATGCAAACTGTGGGGAGTGAACCCAGGACTTCCTTGCCAAGAGACAATAGTGCCAACCATTACACCACTGTGCACTGTTTGTTTAGTCTGAACAAAATTCAAAGCAAAACTATTTAGATCTAGATTTTGTTATATGTACAAAACCAGGCTCATTGTTGTTTCTCCAGTTTCCAGACAGTCTTGGTGATGAACTAACTGGAAACTGCTGCTGCATATTTAAAACTCCTATATTGTACAAAGTGACTTTTCCGTGTCTTCTTTCATTATAAAGCAGCTCTAGGTTCTACATTTATACTGTGAAAGTATCAAAGCTTCAGTCCACAGAGAAATGAACACAGCCTGTTTTCAGAAACTTCAGTAAGTCAGTAATAAGGTATGTCAACAACTGACCATGAACCTAAACCACTGTGGTGTCAAGACACCTTAAGGTTCCTGATGCCCCAACTCAATTTGATATGGACCACCCCACCCTCTGAATCAATTACTTGCATTCAATGACCAAATCAATACTTGTCCTTGGGGATCTTTCCTGTAGGACAGGGGTCGTTTTCAGGCCAAGCACCCCCAAACTGATGGAGAGACCCCCTGCTATATATATTGAAAATATATATATATATATATGTATAAACGTACCACGTGCATTCAGTACTATTCAAATAATACACAGGTTCGTATATTCATGTTTTTATTCTAAACATGTCCAGGTACAGTGAGTAGGGGGGCTGTGCCACTGCCATTTAAAAACATACCTTGTGAACTGATACCAAAGCCAATATCAAGAATGTCTGCATACAATATTTTAAACATAAAGGTGGAAATGGAAAAATATGTATTAAAAAAATCTTATCGACCAAAAGATTCACAATCCTTTATTTGAGATAAGTCAAATAACCATACAAAAGACATCCATCAGCCAAGGTTGACTTGAACATTAAGGATTGAAAGGGAGCAACTTTTCAAGGGCAGATGAACATTTCTGTGACATAGAGCTGCAAGCAAGGTTAGACAGCAGGATATAGGCTACCTTTCCTGTGCCCACTTGAAAGGATGCTAAATGGCTCTTTCTTTTCCATAGAGGGTTCAGATTCACACATGGTGAAGTGACAGGAGGAAAACACTTCATATGAGATCACCTCTTGTTGTTTATCCCCTCTTTTATGAAATAGTTAATAGGGAGCCGTGCTGACGTAAGCTGAGGTGTTGTGAACCAGTGTGTGGTGTTTGGTGCCTCTGAGTCTGTGTGTACGTGAGTCATCGTGTCACATACTGTGCTTGGGTTGGTAGGTCAAAAGAACAGCAAACTGTTGTTGTGACAGCTAATGATACGTGAGCTGGGATTCGTTTGGTGGTGGTCTGCATTCTATGTTTCATGTTTTATGTGTATGTGTGTATGTGTGTGTGTGTGTGTGTGTGTGTCCACATGCAGGTGTGCTGTGAAGCTGTGCACATGCTGCTTGAAAACATTACCAATCAGCCAGTGGAAGCAATCAACATCATTACACATGCACTTTATCAGCCTGCGCTATATTTGTTCATTTAATTAGACCTAATTATCGTGGCAAAAGCTAAATGGACACACACACACTCACACATATGTATGTGTATGTGTATGTATATCAAAAGCTTGCTCAAAATGAGGTATAGTAGTTGCTAAGGTCGTAAAATATGTATAATGGACAAAAAAATGGAAGAAAAATGATAATGGACAGGACATTGTAGTTAACCCTTTAGTTTACAACTTAGTTCATCTCTGGATGGAAATCATAGGTTGAATCGAGGAAAAAGATGTGAACAGACTGAGTCTCTGAGACTCCCTTCTGAATCCAAGTCAATTGTTGGGTCCAGTGTTGTGTTTGAAGAGCTTTCAGGTAACAATCCTCACAGGAAGCACAAGAAGGAACATTTCCACGGCTGTGATTTCTCTCCAAACCTCTCACTTACTTTCTCAGCTAACAAAATGATCTGTTCTTCCTCAGTTGTGTTGTGTGTGGGTAATAAATTCCTGATTCTCAAAACTCGACAGACTCGCCTGAGCTCGTTCCCTCACCATCAGCGGCTTGTTTCGGTGTGTGAGCGTGCAATGCAGAATCTGGGAAATAATGGACGGTAAATGAAAGATTATGTGAAATAGGGTGAATAGTGTAAGTGCAATGAAGTGGGAGAAGAAAAGAGTAACTAACGTCCAGAGTGGCTGATGAGAGTGGTGAGTGGGTGGGGTGGTGGTGGTGGTGGAGGAGGAGGAGAGCTGGAGCTGAAGCTAGTGGTCTCAGCCTCCTTCTCAGAATTATCCCTCAGTGACGCAGGCTCCTCCACACACATCCTGACAGCTGCTGCCTGCCTGGTTACAACGCTCCTCGGCCTGTCCAATAACATTCATGCTCATTTCCGCTTTAATGCATGGCTTTTCCCAGCTGGGTCTACCAATACCACTCCATTTAGACTTATTAGTACATGTTAACCTACTTCTTTTTTTTCTTTTTATTTAAGCCATGCACTAGTGGGAACACAGTGTCACCCATACACTTTTTTTTATGAGGATAAGCTCTGAAAGAAAACAAGCCATCATTCATACCCCACTCTTATACATTGTTCTTTGCCGAATGACGACATGCAGACCAAAATACACCGGATGCTCAGAGAGATAGTTGAAGGGCTCTCACTGGTTTCAGAGAAACACCACCCCCTGTTTCTACAATGGTTCTCTTAGCATTTAAGTGCAGCCATATAGTAATGACATGATTCCCTTTTCACTAGTCCCTCGGTTTAACATCTACAAGGCTGTATCACAGATAATGAATGTGAATCACTGGTAATAAAATTTCAATGAAAATTATATTACAGAGCATTATGTTGTATTTCTCTTTCTTTATTAATGACTCATCATTTATTTATTTATTGAAGAGTTTACATTCTACATATTATACTCCCTGTACAAAATAGACTGCACTGTAACTGTAGCAGTACAGTAACTAGTATAGAGCTGTTTATTTATTTTTTTTCATTTTATGTTTCTTAATACTTCACCATGGAGGCAAATATCTGATCCAGACCAAAAACAAAAAGTATTATCTACTGATAGAAAATAATATATTATTAAGGGTTGTGAAAAAAATTTATTGGCCCGAAGGAGGAATTCAGAGGACCACCAAGTTCCACCATCACCAATAATCTGACAATGATCATTATGCCTCATAGGTGCACACTTAGGGATAAAAATTGTGAATGCATGGCTCTTTTTTCTTTTTTTAGGACCTGAGAACAGTTCTGTTGATGGCAAACAGGGTGATAACCTCAGTATTGCAGCTGCAGTATGCAGACATGCAGAGGGGTAAAAGGTAGTTTTAGGTTCATCACAGTGACGGGAAAGTAACTTACAAGTACATTTACTCAAGCCATACATGTTCAGAGGTAGGTTACTTATACTCTATGTTAATCATGTCTCTTTCATTTCTACATTATTTGCCAGTAGAGTTTTTAGTTACTTTGCAGGTTAAAATCTAATTCAGTTTTGTAATTAAATAATGTAACTATTAGAATGTTAAAGGGGCAGATTTAGCTCCATCACACACTAAGCAATAATAATCTAATACCAATTTTTTCCCTGTTAAAGGCTTTTCTTGGGAGTTTTTCCTCAGTCATTGTGATGGTCAAAGGGCGGTTTGTTTGTAAAGAATGGGCTATACAAATAAAATTCCCTTGCCTGCCTTACCATAGAATATCAGAGTGTTTTGGCTGCATAGTAAGAACATGACCTTTTATACCATGATGTTAGTATAGGTCATGACCCCAGATGTGGTTGGTTATTTACATCTTACTTGCATATGTATTCTCTGAACATGCCCATGTATTAAAACTACTGCCTTATGTAAAACAACCACATCTGTTCATGGCACCACTATTTCACTTTGGTAACACAAAGGGTTCTTATGTTACCACTTTGTGAGGAGCTGTGGGGACTTCCACAGTGTCACTGTAACACAGCCATTCATCTGCCTCCCAGAGACAGGCTCACATGTAGGACATTCCATGGTCTCCTCTATCTTTTTCCATACAGCCCATTCATGACAGTTGAGTTGCATCATAGAAGAAAGATGATACCCTGATGATGTGCATTGTGATGTTGTTTTTTGTTCTGTGATTACTTTAATCATTTTATTTATTCATGAAGCTTAATCCAAATTAATGAAGTTGAAGTGAAAACAGATATAGTCTGTGGAAATGAATGAAACACAAAAATAGCTTGGGGATCAGTAAAGTACGCTTTGAGACACTCTGTTGGATATGAGGAGGAAATTATTACATGACCACATTCACCACAATTGGATCTGACAATCCCATCTTGGTCAGACATCCTTAGCAGAAATTCATTTGCTCTCATGGCAACAGCTAATGTACATTTGCTGAAGGAGAAGAAAGATGTGCTTCAACGTCTCAGTTCCCGTTCATCCTGCAGAGGTAGATGAGTTTTTCTAGGACATGGGTAACATCAGAAAAGAGATACTCCACTCATATAAAAGAGACCATTCACCAGGTATAACTCGGTATAAGAAAGGAAACCATCCTCCTCTATTTTCAATCATCTCAGTGGTTTTCCTGCTCATGGCCAAGACCTTGCATTTGTTTTGTGCTGAAACATGTAAAACAGTCTCTGTACCAGAACAACCAGGACAAATGGGCATCAAGATTTGTTTTTTTTTCAGAGTTAAAGCAAATTTCTCGTTCTTCACAAGGCATTTTACCCTTAGCTCACACCTATACATCATTTACATAGCCTATTTGGATAAAAGAAATGATTAGAAGTCTTTTAGTTCCCTTCAAATGCAATAAAGTCTTTTTTTCACTTTAAATGTACAGTGGCTCTGTGTTAAATGCACATCCATGTGATAAACACATTATGTTGAGGAAATGTTTAAGTGGAAAACAATGATGAGTTTGTGATGGATAAACACAAACATGTTGCTCAGTATGTTTCAACCATGAGTATGAGGAACGTATCATATTGATGATACCTGCTGGGTAAAAAAGACATGACATCTTCATGGCATTTCACCTCATTCTAGTGACACTGCAGGTTCACAGAGCAATCTCCCATTTGTTCCTTGTCTCCCTGTTCTCTTGGGAGTTTTTCCTCAGTCGATGTGAGGGTCTAAGGTCAGAGGATGTTGTCATGATGCTGTGTAAAGCCCTTTGAGACAAACTGTTTGTAAAAATGGACTATAGAGATAAACTTCCTTTGCCTTGCAATCCAATGGAGCCCCAGCCTGAACTTCTGGTTTAGTGACCCATCTGCTTACTGTATACTAACTTACAAATCAACTAGCTGCACAGAGCTGAGGCCCTTTTTTAAAAACAACCTGACATGGCTTTCCAGTAAGTAACAAATGACGTCTGTGGAAATGAAGTTGTTTGGTACGACATTAAAGATGTTTTTTTTTCCAGTTTGCTTTTGGCTCCATTCATGCATATCTGATTCAAGGATTGTACAGTGCATCAGTGATGGATTGTCTGATTTGTGTAAACCAATAAATCACTTTCAACTATTTATCATTGCTAATCAGTTCTCTTAGACCAGTGTCATTTTGTTAATCATTCCTGCATAGGAAACAGTTATTTCTGTCATGTAAAGGAGATCAAAAACTGAAGGTCCAGTTTCAAAAATTTAACAAGCCTTCTAGTTGATATTAAAGACTCAAGGTCTGTCCAGATGCCTTCCTTAAAGGAGCTGTAGGATTGTGGCCAAAACTGTTGCTGCAGTCAAATTCAAAATACTGCTCACGTTGTTTCCCCTCACCCTCGCCTCACCCCCCGACTAATGATGCTGGAGCCTCCTCTGTCTCGTCTACAGCTGACCTGCTGCTCTACTGGACACTCAACCCTCCGACACTAATAAAAAACACTTCTCTAAGTCTCTGGTGCGAGGCTTCTTCACACATGACGACCTGAGACAGGTGAACTGACCGTCCCAGACTCATCTCATGAGCCGCTCCACACCTTCACCATCGCTTTAGGTACCATTGACTCCATTTCCACTCATTTCCTCCCTCTTTATTGTTGTCATTTCAAACAGTATTTCAAATGAACATGATTCCTTTGTCTCTGGTGACATATTGAGTGATTTTATGATTACTTGCTGTACATTTCCTACATACAGCTCCTTTAAGTTGGAATCACTGGCCTTTATTCTATGGGTGAACTGCACCTTTAAGCGTACCCGGAAGTAGCTGTTAAACCGGAAGTTTAAAAAGCTCAATGTGACTTACCGTGGTTGACGCTGTTATCTCTTAATACTGTCAACCAGTAGCAGTTTAGAGTCTCCAAAATGTTTCTTACCACCATAAACTGTGAGTATTTCACTTGTTGTATGTAGGTGTACAAAGACTCGGGTATATGTCGGTGCAGGACTGTTTCAAACGGAGCCAAGCGAAGCTACGCGTTAGCCGTAACTTAGCTAGCTGCCGGCTAACTCCCTGTTAGCATGAAGGATGCTCTGTATTTAAGTGTGTGTTGGTTTTATTTCTGCAGCATCTTATCAATAAATGTACTGACTGTGTATTGTTGCCACCTCCTACTGCTGTGTATGTAGCAGCCAGGCTAGTCTCTCACTGCTAGCACCGAAATACACTGTTAGTTACATCACACACTTGTGCTGTTCTGCCTCATGACGAACGTGTTTTCTTTTCTTACATGACTTAGTGGCCAAGGCGAAATCAAAGTAAGTTAAAGTTGGAAAGTATTCAGAGATACACACGTGCAGTTAGGACATGCAGCACAGATGTGGACTTACTGTTGTGTGTCGTCAGGACCATCCTGGTGCAGATGGTGAGCGCTGCAGGGACGGGCTACTGCTTCAACACCAAGAGGAACCGGCTCAGAGAGAAACTGGTGCTGCGCAAACATGATCCATTTGGTAAGATGTTACTAACAGAGCAGTGTCAGGGCCCACTCTGCTCCGCGGGGGCAGGACACTCATGATTCAAGCCCTTTCTTCTGTATCTGTGCTTTATTTCTGAATCAGTAGGAAAGGTCATTTCTAGCATTTGCACCTACATGCATTGGATGCACGTGCTGCAGGTTTCTTTGGCCATGCACCAGCCTGTAAATCTGATCTTGAAACTGTTGCATGTTGTAGTGTCAGAGAGAAAGTACTTAATGACCCAGATGATGGTCATTCTGAGACCGTTATAGAAACATATACATAAATGCATGACGTCATTCTGTAATATCATTTCTTATCATTATGGATGTGTTATTAAAGGGTTATAAGGATATTTAAAATAATGCACATATATGTCATATTAAAAACATGTCCAAATGCTTATGTGGGTCTGATGTGTGTATGTTGCTGGACTAGTTCCAGTTGATCTATTGGCATACACATGATGTGTTTGAATTAACTTGTTAGACATAATAATTCAAGTAAATTGCTGAAAACCATTCCAGTAAAAAGCACTTAACTAATAAGGGGACAAGGACAATTCACTTTGTAATCACATATCATGTGATGTTCAGTTTTGTTATTTTATTCCATTCGAACACTGTCACTTCAAATCTGTTTTTTCTCTCTGCAGTGAACAAGCACGTCCTTTTCTTTGAGAAGAGGAAGATCAGATCGATTTAAAAATGCCCCAAAATATATGGACAACGTAAACCTACGAGGTTTAAACAGACATTTTCTATTCCCATGGATTATACAAGGTGTTTGTTAATCAGTGCTTCTGATTGGCTGATCGACATGTGGTCAGAAGATTTCCTCTTGGATGTGTCAGAAGGCCTCCACTCTCCTCACCTCTCCAGCTCAGCATGATGGGACCGGGCCGAGCTTCGACTGTAGAAGTCTGTGTTACCACCACTTTAAACAAGAAACTACAGCTCGTGTGTACAAGTGACATCATGTAATAATAGTATATGACCAGCAAGCACATTTATACAGTATGAATCACCTACAACTACAATTCAGTCAAATGTTGTAAAACTGGGTGATTATTATTTAAGCCATGAGTGAAATATGATTTATTTGGGTAATTTAATAAATCAAGTCTGTCCGTGTTACAATATTTGTCACTTATTAAACAGTTTAAAACCACTGAAATTGAAAAAGTTGTACAGAAACATTTGTTATCATCATATTTCATCATGTCGATTTCAGAAGCCAGTGATCACATTCAATCAGATCCATCCCATAATTGGTCCATTTAAACTGAGGTCTACTTGCTGAGGCGCTGTTCTCAGAACAGTTCTCCTGGCAGGTCCTGGGGAAAAGACGTCTGTGTGCCGACAGTCTGCACGCTCACCCCTGCCACCCGATTGGCTCTCCGGGCCATCTCCTCCAAAGGCATTGTGGGATAATGAGCCATGTAAAATGCCAGCGCTCCAATAAAGCTGTCTCCAGCACCCTGGGAACAAACAATATCATAAAGGTTTATCAAAATTCACCTGTGCTGCAAACATTTCCTCACACAGCCATGTGTCCTACTCGTCCATCCATCCCAGGTGACACAGGGCGGGGGCGGTGTACACCCTGGACAGGTCCAGGGGCCACATATAGAGACAAGCAACACACACACTCAAATTCACACACGCTGGGCAGTTAAGAGTCTCCAGTCTACTGGATGTGCATGTTTTTGGACCCACACAGACACAGAGAACATTCATAGGCCACCCAGAGGGGAGTTGAACCCAAAACCTTCTTACTGAAATGCAGCAGTGCTAACCACTGTACCACTGTGCCACCTGTGTCCCTCTCAGCAGAATCATGTGCTTTGGTTATAGTTACAAGTGCAGTGATTCCATGTGAAATCACTGTTTTAAGATGTTTCCTTCTGCATTTTGAAGACTGTAAAAGAGATGATAAGAGTTCATTTTTAAATTCAATACACTGTGAACAGTAGGGGGTGCTGTGGCACTTATCAGCTCTTCTCCTCGGGTCTTATACTGTTGCCTGGAGCTTCAACTAGTAGAAGTGAGTTACTGAATTTCTACCCTGTGTGAAAATATGTCTCAGTCAGCGCTTTAAGAAAAACATCTGTATTAGTGGCTATTAATCATAACAACACACAAAGACCTCATGATGTGAGCTGAATCATCACCTAAATAGGTGTTAGAAGCTGAGGAAATCTGAATGTTTATGAGTTGCATCTTTGAATATGTTTGAAAAGCAAAATATTTGAAGTGAATAGATCTGACATAT
>OMNW01015119.1:0-16636 GCA_900303245.1 Selene dorsalis
AAATAACCACTCGTTACAACCGAGGTATGCAGAAGAGCATCTCTGAACGCACAACACGTGGAACTTTGAGGCGGATGGGCTACAGCAGCAGAAGACCACACCGGGTGCCACTCCTGTCAGCTAAGAACAGGAAACTGAGGCTACAATTCGCACAGGCTCACCAAAATTGGACAATAGAAGATTGGAAAAAGGTTGCCTGGTCTGATGAGTCTTGATTTCTGCTGCGACATTCGGATGGTAGGGTCAGAATTTGGCGTTAACAACATGAAAGCATGGATCCATCCTGCCCTGTATCAACGGTTCAGGCTGGTGGTGGTGGTGCAATGGTGTGGGGGATATTTTCTTGGCACACTTTGGGCCCCTTAGTACCAATTGAGCATCGTGTCAACGGCACAGCCTACCTGAGAATTGTTGCTGACCATGTCCATCCCTTTATGACCATAGTGTACCCATCTTCTGATGGCTTCTTCCAGCAGGATAACGCACCATGTCATAAAGCACGAATCATCTCAGACTGGTTTCTTAAACATGACAATGAGTTCACTGTACTCAAATGGCCTCCACAGTCACCAGATCTCAATAGAGCACCTTTGGGATGTGGTGGAACGAGAGATTCGCATCATGGATGTGCAGCTGACAAATCTGCAGTAACTGCGTGATGCTATCATGTCAATATGGACCAAACTCTCTGAGGAATGTTTCCAGTACCTTGTTGAATCTATGCCACAAAGGATTAAGGCAGCAAGGGGTCCAACCCGGTACTAGCAAGGTGTACCTAATAAAGTGGCTGGTGAGTGTATGTACTGTCAAATCTGATGAAAGAGTCTGAGGGAATGCTAAAATGGTTAAAAAAAAAAAAAAGGAAAGAAAAGAAAATGCAGCTCGCATTCACTCAAGCACAGAACTTTAAACAGTTAAACTGGAGGAGTGGAGAGAAGATGTCCATTAACTAAATCTATGAAAGGTGTTTACAATCTGATCTGAGAACAGCTTCTGGGTCTAAGGAATGTATATGTGTGTATATATGTGTGTGTGTGTGTGTGCCTTTGTGTGTCTGTATGTGCGTGTGGCTGACTTGATACATGTCAGAGATCTATGAGTCTGTTAACGAGCTGCATCCTGTGTCAGTCAGATGTTAATGAGCTCCAATTTGCACCTGTACCGGACTGAAACACACAGAGCAGAAGCAAAGAGATTTGGGCTTGTCCCACCTCCCGCACTACCTCCTATCACAATATCATGAAGACTACCTGGGTCAGAAGACCTTCCTGAATGCCTCCATGTAAATTAAATGTTTGTACGGCAAATACTTTTCTTATTCTCGCGAGTTAGAAACAGGGAGCATTTCTGCTTTTCTCCAAAAATCAGCTCCTACTTTTGTACGGGAGTGAATGAGCAGCAGGGAGGCATCTCGCTGCACTAAGAGGCTCAGTGATAGAATACAAAACAAGTCTCTCTGCTGTTTTGATCACATCATATGAGAGAGAACAAGTTCATCTACAGGAGCTATGTTGTCCAGGGCTTAATGCCCCTGGTAGGGTCTCCCGAGGCAAGGGGGGGGGTCTCTGGTCTCTGGAACCCAACTCCTTAAGAGAGGCTGGACACTCTTCTATTCTGGAGTTGCCCATGCTGAGAGGCGGCGAGCTAGTGTGAGTTTGCTCGTAGTTCCCCAGCTCAGCTGCCATGTGTTGGAGTTCGCCCCACTGTCCCCAACCTGCCTTTGGGTTGGGGACAGGCCAAAACAACAGTGAGAGACCCCAACCCGCCTTCAGGTTGGGGACAGGCCGAAACAACAGTGAGAGACACAACAGTGAGAGACCTGTCCCCAATCCGCCTTCGGGTTGGGGACAGGTCTACGGGCCAAACAGCAGTGCAGAGTACCCGCCCTTCTTGGAGGCCCTGGGAGGGGTACTGAAAGGTGCTCCAACTGGGGACTCGATCGTTCTGCTGGGGGACTTCAATGCTCACGCGGGCAGTGACATTGTTACCTGGAGGGGTGTGACTGGGAGGAACGGCCTCCCCGATCTGAACCCAAGCAGTGTTTTGTTATTGGACTTCTGAGCCAGTCACAGCTTGTCCATAAAGAACACCATGTTCAAGCATAAGGGTGTCCATCAGTGGACATGGCACACCCTAGGCTGGAGATCAATGATCGATTTTGTAGTCATGTCACCTGACCTTCGGCTGTATGACTCTGGTGAAGAGAGGGGCTGAGCTGTCAACTGATCACCACCTGGTGGTGAGTTGGATCCGCTGGCGGATGAGGAAGCTGGACAGACTGGGCAGACCCCAAACGTACTGTGAGGGCCTGTTGGGAACGCCTGGCAGAACCCACTGTCTGGGAGGTCTTCAACTCCCATCTCCGGGAGAGGTTCGACCAGCTCCCAAGGGAGGCTGGGGACACCGAGTCCTAGAGGACCATGTTCTCCACCTTCATTGTTGACGCAGCTGTTCGGAGCTGTGGCTGTAAGGTCTCCGGTGCCTGTCATGGCAGCAAATCCCCAAACCCGGTGGTGGACACTGGAAGTAAGGGATGCCAATAAGGTGAAGAAGGGGCCCAGTCGCACCTGGTTGGCTCACAGGACTCCTGAGACAGCTGATGGGTACCAGCAGGCCAGGCGTGCTGCCGCTTGAGCAGTTGTGGAAGCAGAAACTCGGGTCGGGGAGGCCATGGAGGAGGACTATCGGTCGGCCTTGAAAAATTCTGGCAATCTGTCCAGAACGTCAGGAGGCGGAAGCAGTGCCCTGCCAACACTGTTTACGGTGAAGGTGAGGAGCTGTTAACCTCAACTGGGGATATTGTCGAAGGTGGAAGGAATACTTCGAGGGTCTCCTCATCCCACTGTCCTGCCTTCCATAGAGGAAACTGAGGTTGGGGACCCAGAGGTTGATTCATTCAGCACCCAAACTGAAGTCACTAACGTAGTTCGGAAGCTCCTCAGTGGCAAGGCACCGGGGGTGGATGAGATCTGCCCTGAGTACCTCAAGTCTTTAGATGATGTGGGGGTGTCTTGGCTGACACACCTCTGCAGCATCCCGTGGCAGTCAGGGACAGTGCCTCTCAACTGGCAGACTGGGGTAGTGGTCCCTCTTTTCAAAAAGGGGGGCCGGAGGATGTGTTCCAACTATCAGGGGATCACAATCCTCAGCCTCCCCGTCAAAGTCTATTCCAGGGTACTGGAGAGGAGAATTCAGCCGATAGTCGAACCTCAGATTCAGGAGGAACAATGCGGGTTTTCGCCCTGGCCGTGGAACACTGGACCAGCTCTATACCCTCCATAGGGTGTTTGAGGGTTCATGGGAGTTTTCCCAACCAGTCCACATGTGCTTTGTGGACTTGGAGAAGACATTCGACCGTGTCCCTCATGGCATTCTGTGGGAGGTGCTCCGGGAGTATGGGGTTGGAGGCCCTCTGCTGAGGGCTTTACAGTCCCTGTACAACCAGAGCAGGAGCTGGGTTTGCATTGCCGGCAGTAAGTCGGACCTGTTCCCGGTGCATGTTGGACCCCGGCAGGGCTGCCCTTTGTCACTTCTGTTCATTATCTTTATAGGCAGAATTTATAGGCACAGCCAGGGGCCAGAGAGGGTTCGGGAGCCACCAGATTTCATCTCTTCTTTTCGCGGATGATGTTGTTTTGTTGGCTCCATCGAGCCAGGACCTTCAGCATGCACTAGGACGGTTTGCAGCCGAGTGTGAAGCAGCTGGGATGAGAATCAGCACCTCCAAGTCCGAGGCCATGGTTCTCCACCGGAAAAAGGTGGCCTGGCCCCTCCAGGTTGGGGGAGAGTTCCTGCCTCAAGCGAAGGGAGTTTGCGTATCTTGAGGTCTTGTTCACGAGTGAGGGAAGGATGGAGTGCGAGATTGACAGGCGGATCGGTGCAGCGGCTGCAGTAATGCGGTTGCTGTATCGGCCCGTTGTGGTAAAGAAGGAGCTGAGCCAAAAGGCGAAGCTCTCGATTTAGCGGTCAATCTACGTTCCTACCCTCACCTTTGTCAGAGATTAGCATTATAGTCGCCATCACAGCACACGAGAACTTTGATGTGGTGTACATGAACTGGGACATATTATGGGCTGCCCTCGTCAGCCACCATGACCGGGAGAGTGCTGGCTTACCAAAACGGAACAGGTTCACCAACAGGTAGCCTAAATTTAAAAATTAACCCGTGATCATATAATCCAGTGATCATATTTGGAAGTTGCAACCAATCGCAGCACAATGTGGCATTGTGTTGACACTATCAGAAAGTAAACATACACCGGTGCCACGGTTCTTTTCTCTTCTTGCATCACTGCCCCCTGGGTGCACTGCGCAGGTAGAATAATGGCTGCCTCCGTAGGCAAAAATGTATCCTAAACAATGTGGATTTTTAAAGCAATGACAATAGTTTATCTGTTTTTGAAAACATATTTACGTATTAGAGAACAATCATGGTTTATTCAGGCCTATAGGTAGTAATAGTCAGGGGTTCCTTTTAAATGTCCATTGTACTTGGCACAAGTTGGCAAAACTGCAAAATTTGCGTTGGCAAAAGTGATCAAAGTCTGTTTAAAAAGATTTTTTGGCCTAAATGTTTGTTATATTTTTCATTTTCTTTTAAGGCTCTTAAATTACATAGGGAAACAGTTGGGTTGCACTGTGTAATCAGCAAAATAATCAAAAAACAATTGTTAAAAATCAATGCAAAAAAAAAAACAACACAACATTATTATATAAAAGTGAATGAAAACAATAGTGCTTGTAATATTACATTTAAGATGGCAATATCTCTCACCTCTTTGTGACAACTGCATCATATAAACTCCAAATGTTATCGAGCACAAGCTGCACAAACAGTGGCTTCTTTCCTTTGGCCTGCAGCAAAGAGGGGGGCAAAGACATGAATAAGATAAGACATTAGTAAAAGAGTTTGTGCTCAAAAGGTCCAGTTTTATCAGACCAAAGAATATTTGTCCTCATCTTGATCTTTGCTGTTGCTATTTGTCAAATTCCCAGTGATAGTGTATCTGTGTGCCTTTCACTCAAAGTGACATCCAGCCACTGTCTGTTTGACTGACTTTAGGGATGTCATCCATGTGGCAGGTTCTCTCATCTCAGCAGATAACATCTCTAAACTCTGAAGCTCTGTTAAGGAGACTGTTAAGCTCATAGTTGCTGATGAAGGCGCTTGTCTGGACGAATGGTGGTTGTAGACTTCTTTTGTAACTACACAAAAACAATGTCGGACTCCGTAGTTTTCTCTGGCCTGCTGCCCAATTTGTCTAGTGACGACATGTTTAGCCGCATGTGGTCGTTCCATCGCTGGATGTCTAGGTGGTGTTTAGCAAACAACGTGGCCTACATAGACAATTGGAAAACGTTATGGGGAAAGCCTGGTCTGATTAGGAGTGATGGCATCCATCCTACTTTGGACGGCGCATTTCTCTTATCTAGAAACATAGCACATTCTGTTAGTCTTTCCAACCCCTGACAACCACCCAGAGTTCAGACCAGCAGGCAGAGCCGCAGTCTTACATGCCCCTGTGCAGGTTCCTTTTTGCTGTCACCCATCCAACCCTCCTTTTACCCTATAGAAACTGTGTCTGCCTCGAGGCTGTATGAGCCTAGATCCAAATCTGGAGAAGTCATCTATAGCAACCTAGTTAAAATCAAATCCACTGCTTCAGCAAACCAACCCAATAAAACTATTAAATGTGGTTTGATATTCGATCTCTCCCATCCAAGTCTCTGCTCTTTAATAACTACACAACCATATTTTTGTATTAAGAGTATTTGCTAACAAATTTCACTTTCACTGTGTGTCACTCCGCTCGTAGTTACTGTGACTCAGCGCAATAAAACTGTCAGAGTAACTTTGGAGCTTATCCCGAATATAAATTAAATGTGTAAAAAACCCAAATTTTGAGCTATAACTACTCCACTCAAAAAGACATGCTAAATAGATCTGATTTTAAATGGAACTCAGAGGACATTAAGTAGCTGGGGGTTGGAATACCTAAAGATCTGTCCAAATTATACGAAAGCAATTATGTACCCATAAGTAAAAACATCAAGTCAGATACTGACAGGTGGTCTCAACTGCCCTTAGACATGCACAATAGGATAGAAACAATAAAGATGAACCTACGTCCCCGACTCTTATATCTTTTTCAATTCCTGACAGTTATGGTTACTCCAGTTCAATTTAACGAATGGGACAAGTGGATTTCAAGATTCATATGGGTGAGTAGAAGGCCAAGGATCCAATTGAAAACACTGCAACTAAGGAGAAAGGGGGTAGATCATTATTATGCTTAGCAGACTACTATAAGGCAGTGCAATTAAGACCACTGACGTGCTGCTGCAACCCAAATTATATCGCAAAATGGAAGGATTTGGAAATTTCACAATTAGACATACCGTTACAATCTATTGTGGGCAGCAAAACACTATATGAGCAGCATTCTAGTGGCCTGAATCAATGGTCTAAAGTTCCCCTTCGAATTCGGTTTAAGGAATGTAAGTCACCATTACTTGAAAGTCAGTCTAAACTACTGAGATGGGTCACTTTTGACCCTGAATTCAAGCCTGCAAGGATTGAGGGGAGGTTTAAACATTGGTATATATGGGGAATAACCTCTTATTGTTTAATTACATCAAAGGGAGAACGTGATAGTTTTCAGAATATTTCAGATACATGTGGGTTAGGAAAAATTGATTTCTTTAGGTATCTTCAAACCAGGACTTACTTTCATGATGAGAACCAGCAAAGCAAAGTGAGACCAACTTAACTGACATATTTATTGACATGTAAAAAAATAACTATAACAAGAAATTTGTCTCAAAACTGTACTCTCGTATTCAATCTAATAAGAAACACTCAACAGATAAGGTTAGGTCAAAATGGAAGAAAGAATCGAGAACAGTCATCACAGAAGAAGAGTGGTTGAATATATGTTCTGTACAGTTAACTTCCACTAGTTCTGGTCTTTGGAGAGATTTCTGCTGGTGAAAACTGGTTAGATATTTCATAACTCCAAAGTTAAAATGTGTGCAAACTGGGGAGATGATCAGAGATCTATGTTGGAGGAACTGTGGAAAACTGCTGGCAGACCATTTTCACATATTCTGGAGCTGCCCAGTTATTCAGCCATACTGGCAACATATTATACGGGTAATACAAAATATTTTTGGTGATGAAATCTACTGCTCGTTTTCTACCATCTATCTGGGCAATATTGCACCCCATTTACTACTGCGAGACAAATATCTAATAAAAATACTATTAGCAGCCAGCAAGAAAGCTGTAACCCGAAAATGGCTGCAGGCCACACCTCCATCAGAGACAGACTGGATTGATATTGTGACTAATATTCAAAATATGGAAAGGATTATATTTTCACTAAGTCTACGGATTGATAAGTATTTGCAATACTGGGAAAAATGGATTGTGTTTGTGTCCACAAGAGATCCTCATTGAGCCATTACTGTATGAACTGTCTTGTATCTCCATATAGTATAAAAAGTTAAATATTCATCAACAACCTGTTCAACCTACAGAAATGTGAACATGTAGGAGATGCAGTGCTGCAGTATTTTGAATTTGACTCCACTTCTCAAGAAGAGACACCTTCAAGCCAGACTGAAGTATGCTAAGGACAACCTGGAGAAAGATAATGCATACTGGACGCATGTCCTTTATTCAGATGAGATTAAACTAGAACTCTTTGGCCATAGACACATTGCCTATATTTGGAGAAAGAAGGGAGAGGTATATAACCCAAACAACACCGTCCCCACAGTGAAACACGGTGGTGGGAGTATTATGCTATGGGGATGCTTCAGTGTGTCTGGAACTGGTAATCTCGTCAAGGTGGAAAGAATCATCAGGAAAGAAGAATATTTGAAGAATTTGAAAGAAAACCTTAGGCAGTTAGCAGTAAGCAGTCAGCAGTACTGGGTCTGGGTTGTTGCTATCTCTTCCAACATGACAATGAACAAAAAACATGGGTCGCTCCAAATGAAGAACTAACTTCAGAGGACCAAAGTGAATGTGATTTGATTGGCCTGCACAAAGCCTGGGATAGAATCCCACTGAAAATCTGTGGAGTGGACTGAGGACCAAGGTCCAAGCCAAAAGGCCATTAAATCTGGAGGAGCTTGAGAGAGTTCCCAAAGAAGAATGGGCTGGGATTTCACAGGAGATGTGTCAGAGACTTGTTGAAAATGAAAATAAACAACTGCACGCTGTTATCCAGCAAAAAGGATACAAAACTGAGTATTAGCATCAGGGGGGCTAATAATTTTGACCCTGGTAGTTTTTTGTTTTTGTGAAATAATTCCCTTTGTGTGAAAAGTAAATTAATGCAAGCATTCAAAATAAAGTTATGATGTTTGGAAATGCTGTGTTAAAAACTCTTTGCTCTGTTTAACAGCACTTGGGAAATACTTACAAAAAAGTGAAATTTCATAGGGGGGCTAGTGATTTCGTCTTTGACTGTACATAATACACTAAAATGACTTTGAAACTATCATTTAAACGAAAAATACATACATAGTGCTGCAGGAATGCATGGGCTTGCTCATCATTGCTTCCAGCTTTAATTTATCATACTTAAGCACCTGTCATCCTGTTGCGTCAGACAGATGTGTCCATGATTGCTTTGGCGGGTTATTGTCTGGACTAGTGCTCATTTCTTTTGCACTTCGACATTTCGAATATGAAAAAACTGTGAATGTACCATGTGCATCAATAATGCAGTATCAATAAGGCCAATAAAGAAGGATTTTATTTTACCATACAAGTGGTTCTTCCATGAGGTCCAGTGACTTCCATAAATTAATATCCATTTACTTCCACCACAGCAAATTTCATTATTCAGAGCTGATGTAAGTCATCGAGTTTTTGTGCAATTTCTTAGATCTCCAGCTGTTCCTTCTCTCAGCAGAGTGAGCACAGACACCCCTTTAGAAACAGATCAGTTTTCACTGGTCTCACATCCAAATGCTTGATGATGGAAGAAATCCCATATTTCAAACGAAATCACCTTTCGAGCAGGATGGGATATTGAAAAGAGATGTTACAAATGAACTACAAGTATAGTTACATCACCTGAGCTCCTTTCATGATCTTCTTTGCCTTTGCACTGAGGTAGTAATCCCCCCACAGGGTTCTGAGCAGCACCTCTGCTTTAATACCCATCTTCTGGCTGTAGATGTGGGCAAACTGCTGGATGCTACAAAACACAAAATTTTTGTTTAGTGGTTGGTATATTAGTGGTCCACTTGTAGTAAGTGGTCCCTGATTCCCACCCACTCAATTTATTTGCAGCAGAGACTGATCACAAGGACATTAGCTCATCTCAGAACTAGGTCTTCATGTTCTCATCTCTGACTGCTGTCCATCAAACTACAACCAAAACATATCTGCATTGTGAAGGAACTTTCTGAGATACAAGTAATGAAAAGTATTTTTCTTTTCCTTGTCTGGACAAAGAATGAGGTCTTATCAGGCTGAAGTTCCTCTTCTGTAATTATGTTGAGGGTTATATGGCGTCACCAAAAGAAGGGATGAAATTGGTCACTGATTCAATGGTAAACTATGGTTAAAATTCCAAACAGCTGGGATTACTATTTCCAACTTTTGTGTCATTAAACTCAGATTGCCACGCTAACTACTGTCCAGACTCCAGCACAAGTCTAATAGACAGGCGGCGGGCGTGTTTGTGCAGCATGCTGCGTGTGTCTGTTTGGCCAGTGGAAGGTAAGGCAGAGGCCACAGGTAGTGACAGCACTTAGGAGATTGTTTTCATCATCTCAGAAGACTTTGTGTGAAGTGGGGTCAACATGTATAATGTTTTTAGACATCTTTGTCATCGCCATCCACAACTATACTGTAAGTACAAGGTGACTTTCAAGTTAAAAGTCAAGTTCAATGCATGATGGGGGGACTTGTGCTTAGTCTGCCAACAAGATAAACTGAAGCTTTCAGAGTTACCTATTCAATTACTTTACCGAAAAAAGAAAACAGAGTTGTTCTGTTAAATGTCACATTGTTAAGTCACTCAACATATTTTCTTCATTTAAAATAAGTTAACTTATTTTTTAGGTTATTATGGATAACTGAAAGGGAGTGGATTGTTATTGCAATTACTATAACTGTCTTCTTACACTCATTTTATTTATGTAAATTGTGCATGGGGTCATTGCATAAAATCAATTGCAATACAGGACATAAAGTGAATGAAACATAGTTAGATCTACGTCCAACTGACAACAGTTCAATATCTTAACAGCAGATCTCCTTCCTCACTATGAGTTGCACCACCTGTTGCAGAACCTAAATTTATAGTTTTTCTCTTCCTTGTTTTTTTCACTAATTTTGTATTTTTATCTAAGAAGTACTAACAGAAGAAAAAGAACTCCTACTCCATTAATTCAGTGTTTTCATCTAAAATACACTTACTATGTTCAAGATGAGATGCTATTCTCACTTTATACAGTATTATGTACAAATAAACTCAAACTTGATTCAATCTGGACTGCACTGGACTAACATTTAGATTTTATTAGCCAACTCCCAGTGGAACTGTGGTTACAAAATGATACAGTGTTGTGGTTTGTTTACTGATTTTTTTTTTTTTTAAGTATATTTTTTGGGCATTTTTTGCCCTTATTTGATAGTATAGTAGAGAGACAGAAAATGGAGAGGCAGAGAGAGGAGGAATGACATGCAGTAAGTACATGCAGTGCGAGATTCGATCCGGGGCCGGCTGCAGCGAGGACTATAGCCTCTGCATACGGGGCGCCTGCTCTACCCACTGCGCCACATGACGCCCCAAGTTTGTTTACTGATTTGTTCATTTACAACAATATCAAACATAAAAAGGCTATATTCTATACTGTTGACCAGTGAAATCACTTGATGTAAAAATAATAACAGTCCCCTGAATGATGACGGAGTACACACACTAATTTTTAGTCTTTTAGTCCTGTTATGACAGAACAAGAAAAAGTGACTCTCCAAATCACTGGCACACTCCAGTGAAACAGTCTATTCATTGAAGTTATTCAAATGTCTCCCTCTGAGCCTTGCACACCACTGATGTCAGTGCAGGATCAGCGGAGATCAGCCTCACCTGAAGCCCCATCCATCTATGGCGCTGGCAAAGACAACATTCCCTTGGTCAGGAGAGAAGTAGAGTTGAGAGTCGTCCACCTCCTCCAGCCCAGCACTCCAGTCATAAACCTGTTCACCAGTTGCCATCTTTCTCTCTTTCTCAACCTCCTTCTCCGCTCGCTCTTCCAACACTTTGGATGTGAACAAGGTTCCCGTCACTGCGTTCACCTACCAGGTGTAACATGCACACAATTGCTTACTTACAGTGGTCTATAAAATACACAACTGAATACTGGTACAATTTCACGAGCAGTGGCTTAGAGAGTTACAGAACACTGGCTCTTATGTCAGGGAAGAATTGGACCCCTCACCTGTCCCAGGATCTTCTGCAAATGGGTGTAGGCTTCCTGAGATGTGAGCTTCAACTCCATGATAAGTCGGTCTATCTTATTGATGACCAGGACAGGCCTGATATTTTCCAACCACGCCTGACGCAAAACAGCCTGAGTCTGTAGACAACACAATCATGACCATCACATTTCATGTCAGCTATGCTTTTTCCACTATAGCATAGATATGGCGAACACAGTCAATATCCTCTAAAAAGAGTTACTATATGTATAACTAACACATCAATAGTTTACTTACAGGACAGAAAATACTTACAGGGTAACATGCACAGAATAAAAACTAGACACCTTCCCTCATAATTACAGGAAAAGACCTAATAACACCAAGATCATGGTCTCATATTTATGAAAAAAATGGAAATTTCCATTATATATTTTTCCTTGTGAAGGAGGTGGTGAACTAGAAATAAAATTAATGTGTTAAAATACCGTGAATAAACTAGTATCCTATATATTAATATCAAGTGAAAACGAGACACTCAGTGAGATATACTAATGATATAGTTGAGTGGAATGAATTCATATAGTGGAAAACTGTCCCAATGCTCCACATTCCTTACCCAAATAAAAACAATTTATAGTCACCTGCAGAGGTCCACATCACCCACTGTGGTTATTAATATGCAGGTTCTTTTTTAATCAATGCTGCAGTGCAATTTATGACACATCGCTGATTATAAGCAGTGCATGACAAGTTAAGTTTAAGTTTCACACCCCCAAAATCAACAGGTAAAATCAACTTACTTTGGAATTGTTTTGTGTCACTGCTGAGCATATCACAACCTCCTGGATCATCTCATTCTTTAATGTTAGCAGCTATGCTGCTCTAACATTGGTTGAAAAATCTAGAATATATACAAACCATGTGTGATTGCCATACACACTTGGTTGTAAATTATGTGGCCATAAAATGGCTGAAATACACAGGATAGTGATAATGATAGTAAGTGTTTAAATAGAAAACTTAAATTTATTTATATACTAATTTATATTAGTAAATCATTATGATTACAAATTATTTTTTAAAAACTGAAATACTGATTGCATTATATTATAAATCCATACCACTGTCGAAGCAAAGACATTTGGTTTTTATTATTAATGGCATGTATGCTTATGTAACCTTACGACACATGAAGCAAATACCCGGAACTACTTGCACTTTTGAAATCACTCCACCCAACAGCCATGTCTGGAATGTAGTTCCAGCTATGCATTTGCCTCAAAAACAACTCCGTCTCCTAATGTTACATGATTGTTTCATAGCATGGTTAATGTGCAGGTCACAACTTGTCCTGAGGGGCGTTTTGGAGTTGTTGAATTGTGTATTTGATGAGTTTTGAGGGACAGGGGACCTTTTACCGTCCAGCTCCACTGTGTTTGCAGAGCAGCTTGCGTCTCTGCCCTGCGGATCTCAAAACAACAAGCACCGATAATTAAAGGTAATGAACCTACTAATACGACTATAGGGATTATGGCAATAGGCAAATTTGCCAAAATGTTGAACTATCCCTTTTAGTGAAAGCAAAAATCTCACTTCCTTATACCAACAGCTTACATAACGGTACAGTTATTCAAACAAAAGAGATGTTTACCTGTGGACACACTCCCTCCACAGCATCCACAACTACAATGGCACCATCACACAACCTGACAGCAGTGGATACTTCTGAGGAGAAGTCGACGTGACCAGGAGAGTCTATCAGATTGATTAAGTACTCCTGATCTCCTGAGTAGAGGGACACATATATCAGAGTCATGTCTTCACATACCTTCTGTTTGGACTGAGAATTAACATGTGATGCAATATCAAACTCCAGAAACAAACAAAAAACAACAAAGTTTGACTGTAGCCCTGAACTCTAAGTTGATGAACCATGAAAATGAAAATTCGAGTTTTCAGTGTTGAAACAGCTGATCTGATGTGATGTGATGTTATGTATGGTCATCTAAACCTGAACATGAGACAGACCGTATACAGCCAGGAAAATAAAATTAGTCCTAGAGTGTAGTTAACAGAACAGAACAATAGCATCCTATAGCGTAAAATACTACAGTGTCTTACCGTTTCTATGGTGCAGAGAGATAGCACTAGACTTCATGGTGATACCCCTGATCTGTTCATCCTCTCTGCTGTCCAGGTACCGCAGCTGGAACAGAAACATCTACAGTAAGTGGAACCCAGCATGGGAAGGTCATGACAAGATAGAAGACGTCACTCACCTTCCCAGCCAGTCGACTGGATATGATCCCGTTGCTCGCCACTAAGCAGTCAGCCAGGGTAGTTTTACCTGTACAGATGCAGATGGCTCAGTTTACATTACGAGCATTTTCACTGACACAACAAACAGGAGATGTTACCATGGTCACTGTTTTTTTTTTCTTTTCCTTAAATCAAACTTGCCTTCGTTTGCCACATATGTACTTATAAGAGATGTTTAAGATGAGCTTGTCGACTTACCGTGGTCAACATGTGCCAGGATGCACAGGTTTCTGATGTTTGCTGGGTTTCGCTGCAGTGTAATGATCTTGTCCAGGCTAGGGTGTCCCATGGCGAACACATTCAGTCAAGGACTAAAACAGTAAAAGCGCAGCTGGTCAGCGTCACCTGCTCACGATGATTGGTTTGTCTGGGCTGATGGTGTTGCGGGTAAAGTCTGATTGTAGCTTTGAGCTGACGTCAGCAGAGCAATGTCACGGAAAAAGTTTTAAAGAATGGACGTTGTTCAACAAAGAAATGTGAGCAAACGTTCTACACAGTCGTGTTTAGTTAAATACAACTGTAGAATGAGAATAAAGGCAAATGTCGGAAACATGTGGACATTCTCCGCTCACGTTGTTTTCCCGGAAGTTGACAGGATATGCTCTTCTTCTTCTTTTGATTTGATCAGCGGTTGGTAATCAGCTTTCCAGCGCATTATCGCCACCTACCGGATTGGAATGTAGAGAAATTCCATTCTGTTTCTTCACCCTGTGCTTTTAAGGTACTTGATAGTGATTAAACGAATAATCCATCTGGGGCCTGTACTACGAAGCAGGTTCAACATACCCAGGGTATCTTCCAGTTATCCGGCTTCACTTAACCTAACTATCGCGATCAGGCTAAGCCGTCACACTACGGTGGTTATCACCTCGGTAAGTCAACCCAGGGTTTCTCAGTCTCGGTATGAGTGCGTCCATAGGGGCGCGGTTTGCAGCATCTGACCAATCACAAACACGTCTGACAGTTGCTGCAGCAGCAGAGCGGAGTATTTCATTCACGAGAAGCAGACGGTAATTCTGCAGCAACATGAAGAAGTGAAAGATCAAATCCAGACAAAAAGAAACACAGTCACTGCAGCAAAGAGCAGGAAGTGCTGTAGACAATTACTGACTGTGTAAATGCATAAATTCATGAGATTAAAATTAAATAAAAACACTGCTGCATCATCATGGGATGGCTCTGACAAGAATCACATGTGTATTCCTCTAAACTGGCCTGTTGCTCACATGTAATTTTGTGGTGTGTATGTGATGAAGAGAGTTAGGTGTGTGAATATTGTACACTAAATGTCAAAAAAGAAGAAGAAGAAAAAACTCGGATCGTGTGAGGATCCTCTGAAGGGAGTGTTCAGGGACCATGAGAGCCCCTGGTAGTTTTAGTTTTTAGATGAAAATCTCTAAGAGAGATACGTTTTATATCTATCTATAGATCTCTCTCTCTCTGTCTGTCTCTCTGAATATATATGTCTCTCTCTCTCTGTGTATACGTTTTATTTTAAGTTTTCATCGGAGGGACTGACAAACCTCTGTCAGCTGATCGAACTGTGGCAGTGACACTGTGTCGTGCATTCACTGTCCCACTAACAACAGGAGTTTTTCTACCTGGCGATCTAAATTTGGAATATAACCTGCTCCGGGCCAGGTTAGCCATTGAGCATAAATTACCATGGAGATGTATCCCGGTAAGACGTGAACCACCGTCGTAGTACGGAAAACCCAGAGTTAACTCCTAAATTACCTCGCTAAACTCAAATCCTGCTTCGTAATACAGGCCCCAGGTTAGGCGTTCAGCATAAATTACCATGGAGATGTATCCCAGTAGTGAACCACCGTCGTAGTACGGAAACCCCAGGGGTGACCCTGAAGTTACCTCCCTAAACTCAAATCCTGCTTCGTACTACAGGCACCTGGAGCCTCTCTCGTTGTTTTTAACAGTGAATATTAGTTTAGTTTTCTTTCATGCTGCTCTTAGAGCTTTCCTTTAGAGCACTAGAGGTAATTGTGAATAACCATAGTGTGCACCTACCAGTTGGATATTTGTCTGTTGGGGAAACACTGAGGTCAAAAACACAGGAAAAAAAACAAGACACAGATGGAGCAATCACACACAGGTGAGAGACATGAGGAAATCACAGAAGGAAGTGCAGAGGAAGACGGGGAATTTCAAAATAAAACAGGGCATAAATGGGAAACAAAAACCCAAACCATGACAGATCAATGTTCAGATTAATTATCAAAATCTGTCAGCTATACATGTATATGCTAAAAATATCTAGGAGAGTTTAGGATGCCTGCTAGACCAACAAGACTGACAGGATGTCCATGTTCAAACATAAATGATATGAGGATTTAGTGTTAGTGTTATATGAGGATGGAGGAGGATGTTTTGGATTTTCCTTTTTCACATGGATGTAATTGTGTGGTAATCTAAATAATTATGTAATTTGTGACTCTCATGGTAAATAATAGCTAAATTTTTACCAGTATTGCTCAAATAAGAACAAAACAACTTTTCATTTTGGTGGCACTGCCCAATTAACTGACACAAAGACGAGTTTCTCTCCTCTCCTCTACTCTCCTCTTTTTGTCTTGTCATTATTTGTTGTGGGTTGTAGTTTGGCCTTGGTGTCTCGCACTCTTTGTGTTACTCACAGATCTCCCAGGGCTCCATCCCTCTGCACCAACCACTGCATCACCCCCTTTTCCTCTGCTTCTAAACCAGCCTGCCTTCCCTGCTTATGAACCAGTCTGCCCATCAGTATTGCCATTGAGCTGGCCTTCTCTCCCTGCCTTTCCCGTAGGCTTTATGGCCCAGCCTGCCCACCAGATTATTCCATATTCCATGTTGTAAACTTAATCCATCTTC
>OMNW01015124.1:0-17232 GCA_900303245.1 Selene dorsalis
ATGTACATTGTCCAAAAACAAAACTGGTGAATATATTTACAGGTGACAGAGGGCATTCAGATGAGCATTTAATGAAGCATTAGACAAGATATTTTAAACTCTGTAACTTGTAATTTACTGCACTTAACCTGCATGGTTTGCAGGTTAGGTCACATATCCTACTATATTACCAAAGAGAAAGGGCATGACATGTGCTTTGTTATTTGTTCGTTTTTTGTTTTATGGCAGTATTTTAATCCACCATTTTGTTTACAGTGACCAAAGAGTCTTAAAATCATCCTCTCTCCAAAAAGATGAAAAAAAAAAATTAAAAATAAAGTCTTTGCTACTGGTAGCTATTGTAGGAAATGTCGAGATAAAAATAGTTGAAATACAGGCCCTATGTTGATTCAGGTATTTAGAATAAATATTCAGTTACATGTAAAGAGAGGTGAAGTAAATGAGAAAACCATCCATGATCCGCAGTAGCTCAGTAACAATGGACTAAGACCATCAATATTAAAGGCAGTTTTCTTACTCCTAAATCCTCCACTTGGATTTTTTGACTTAACTTGGTCTCAAGAGCTGAATTAGTCACTGTTTGGTTTGGACTAACGTATGATGGATTTGTGATTTAGCTCAGATTCAGCTAAACAGAGTTTTACCTCACATAAATTGCAACTAATATGTGACCAAAGCTAATATTTGCTCTTCTCTGCAGTGTTATCCCTTTTTTTTTTTTTTTCTAAATCTCTGACCACCTTTTGATGGTAATAACTCTTGTCCTTCATACTGTCATCTGCTCTCAGTCACGTCACACAGACTGATTTACGCTCCCAGCTCCCTGATTCCCAGACTTGTTCCATCAGTTGCTCGGTCCAGTTAAGGTGTGTGCTCTCAGCCTGGTCTGATCAGTTTGTAACACCTACAAGCCCACCCAGCAGACAACTTTACAACCTGTCTGCTGTTTGCTCATTACGCAGTTGCATTTGTAAGGATGAGTCTGGTAATAATTTGTTTCCAATCCCATGAAAAGACCAAATAAATAAATAAATAAAAAGTCAACATTTACCTGCCTTGTAAAACACAAATGAGCCACACATTTTTTTTGGGTAAGATGTTCCCTCATTACAATGTACATGGGCACTGTAGGTTTTTTTTCTTCTTTTGTTTGTTTGTTTGTTTTCTGAGCCAATCCCACAAATACCACCCTGGATGTGCGTAAATACTCACTAGCTGACCAAATGTGTGTTAATCTGTAGCTAAAAAAGAAAAGTAAACATCCCTGACAAATGCACTATTTACCCCTGCCCAAGTAACAGGGCCCAGGTGTTCTGGGAAAGTACACTGCCGTTCTTTTTGAAAATTAAACAACGCATTTGTGACAAAATTTTGAACGTTTATAGTTTTAGTCGGAAGAAATGAGATTCTGGACAAGAGACAAGTGCATGGTTGGAAAGTACTGGGAGATATTTTCAGTCTTTTTATTACTTTTTTTATAATGAGGAAAATATAAAATCATTTTAGAAATATCCACAAAATCCTCGTCTGAGTCAGACACTTCCTGTTTCTGGTCAGACGTGTTTAATTTTAATAATTTGCTGTAGAATTCAGAGATTCTGCGCTTTGGCCTTTAGGGAACTCTAGTTTGGACCCAACGGGGACATTTCCATGGGGATCGGTCATGATTGCAACTTCACTACAACAGTAATTACAGGTGGCTGCGGGCCACTGTGAGGAAAGGAGAAGACTAAGGTTGAAGGAGACCTCTTGTCACTTGATAATGAAATGCATCGTGTCCTTACAGTGTTAATATGTAGAAAATGTAAGACTGCAGCAGACGGAGGTGGTTGTTCTTCAAATCCAATATGACTTTCCACTAACTGCAGCTGGCCAAGTACAGAAGATGTCGTCATGTAATGCAGTTTTTCATCAAAAGGGCGTCGGCGGTGTCAGAGCATTCAAAGCTTTTATTAAAGTAACACTAGGAAAATTATATATGAGCACTTTAATACCCTATAATACAGTATTTTGTTCTGATTGTATCATGTAAAATGATTGTGTTTTGGAATCAAGTGTACAATAAGGCCAATAACCATAGAGCTAATGTTGTATTTCATTGTTTTCGAATACCTCTCATGGAAGTATAAAATGTGTTTAATTGTCTTTTATTTATCTCGTGCCGAAATGTACTCAGTGGAGTGGACATTGGTCTTCATGCTTTTTTTTAAAGACACATCTCACCCTCTCATCACTCCACAGTGATGTAGGCGTGTTGTAGATATCAGTGTAAACTTGGACTCAAATAGGAAGATGTTTTCTGGTTTCTAATGTTCATCAGTGAATTGTGAATAAGTCAATAAATCTATAATTTTTCTGTACTCATATTTTTGCAACTTTTGATTACTTTCTAATGTAGACAAAGTATCCATGACGCATTTGGTTATATATAAGCTTTTATTTTAAATATATTGTCATACAAATTTAAACTCTAGAAAAAAGAAGTGCCCAAATTGCAATGAAAAATATTAAAAAGATTTTATTTTATTTATTTATTTTTCAGCGTTTGTCCATGGAGGGCAGAGTTCACTTCTGAGCTTTCTTGGCTCCCCCTTTAGCCCCTCCTTTTCCTCCTTTATCTCCTTTCTCACCTTTGTCTCCCTTCTCTCCAGATTTCTTCCCTTTTACTTCACCATCCTCTTTCTTGGATGCCCCTTTTTCACCCTTCTTCTTTGCTGGTGCATCGTTTTCATCTCCTTTTCCTTTTTCTTTGGCATCCTTGCCCTCTTTCTTGACCTCCTTGGTCTTCTTCGCTGCTTTTTCACCATCCACTTTCCCGGAGACGGTTGTCACTTCCTCTTTTTCCTCCGCTTTTGCAGCTGCAAGAAAAAAAAACACAACACAATGGTTAAAGGCTGCATGGCAGCGTCAGGTATCATCAGTGTCCTGCCTCTAATGGTAATTGGTAGTAAGAATTACAGCCGACAGAAAGCCAGGCTAAGTAGGTTGCATGTAATGAAGGCACATCTGTTTCTATCCATTCTAATAAACATGGTCTATTTATTCTTTTAATGGGATTTGAAGTGCTTTCATTGTGAGAAATGGGGAACACAGGTTTACAGTTATCTGAAGACTGTTTTTCTATTCTCCCAGAGGTGACACCTGGAGTACATACACAGACAACAGAGACAGTGAAGAGGAGCAGCTTTGTGTTGCCAGGTTTAGTTGGGTGTATGTAGGTTGCAAATAAAATAACACAAGCGTTTAGAACAAACTATTTCATTTGGACCTAGAGTCAATGTTTGACATTTTGAGGAACACACTTAGAGTTAGATGAGAAGATTCAAAACAGTCTTGTGTCTGTCCAGTAAACATAAAGTTTTAATCAGCATAAAGACTGGAAAGAGTGAAAAACAGCCGGCATGACTCTTTCTAAAATAACAGAATCTGCTTACCACTAACTGTAAATCTCAGTTATTACAAGATTATAACTCATTTGTTCAATTGTACGAAAATAAAAAAAAAAATCTAGGAAAAACAAAACCAACCGAGAATTCACAGTGACGATGACACGTTTGCTCCTCGCCAAGATGAGGCCCAACATATAAACTGGTGGGAAACCATTGTTTTTCCATTTTGGTTTCGATGTTGTTTCCTTTGGACAGAGCCAGATATGATCAGTTTTTACCACCAACTCTAGGTTATAAAGTATATTTTTGGCTTGAAAGCATATTTTCAAAAATATTAAACTATATGGCTTAAAATTCTCCGCAAATGCCCCCACATCTTCTCTGAAGCAGTTATCTCCAAACCTGCATGATGATCTATATCACACCTTTATATTACACCTATAACGGCAGCATGCGGAGATCTTAATCCATTAAATGTTCAAAAGCCTTTATGCTCTTAGGTAATTCCGATTTGTTTAAGCCATACCTCTAATTGTTTATATGAATATTTCTTTGTTTTTATACTTAAAAACTAAAGGCAGCCCATGAAAGGAATTCATTTTTGTTCATTTGTAGGAACATTAAACCCAGCAGTCGTTTTTCAGGCGTCACATTTCCCAGACAGTTTTGCAAAACAAGAGCTGCACCCCTAAATTAAAGCTGACAAAGCTAGCAGGGTCCAACAACTCTGCTTTAGGCTTTAAGCAAGACTTAACAAATGACACCTGACTCTGTAGATCAACAAGAAAAAGTGACATGATTTTACACTTCAGCAACTATTGTTTAAGATCTGTGAAAATTGCTCAAAGGAAAGACACCAGACGGGGTTCATGGAGCTCCGTTGCTTCCTTTCTTTTTTTCTCTCACTTTTTTTTTCCAGTAGCAAAGCAAACATTTGCCCAGTGCTCCACAAAAGCAGCAGAGACACTGGATACACAAACAAAGGCCAGGAAGCCAAATGACAAATACAGACCAAATGTCAGAAATTGCCGGCGGGGGTCAGAGTAAATCTGAAATGATTTTGCTTCCCGTGTTTCACTGTGTTGGAGGAATCCAGCGGACTTATAATAATCAATCAACCATCAGAATATTTGTGAATAGATTTCTTTGTGTTTCAACTGAATTTTGAAATGATCGTCCCATAATCTTTCCCTCAGGTCGTACGTCCTCTCCATTTTTCCTGTTTCTTTTTATACCAGTCTGATTGTGACAAAAGAAGTGATGAAGGCAAGTTAAAGCCAAGGCTGGTGAGGGGGTGTAATTCAATGTTAGATTTCAAATCCCTGATGTGACTCAGATATTGTTCCAGCTTTGGTTAAACTTGGAGGGTTGCTGCCTTTTCATTGCCCGTGCTTCCTGCTGTTTACTCGCTGTGTGCACCGTAGTGGAATAATTAAAGGTTAACATTGCCTTCTACGAAAGGTCTCGACCCTCACACCATCACTGAATGTCAAAAGTTCAGCATAGACATAAGGACATGCAGTTTTTGAGGGTACTGTGCCTTTTGGCATTTACCCAAAAAAAACAAACATGAGAGTGGAGGTGATTTAACCTGCTGTCAGGATTGTAGATGTGATCTCGGGCATTGCTTAATATTTCTATACTTTTAGCAGTACTAGTAACCGGACAGAATTCATTTGTGAACCTCAAATGACCCTTCCCTCACTGCCCAGTCAGAGCTACGCAGAGACAGGTGTGGGAGAGATGTGTCTGAGGCCCTACAATCGTTGCAGCAGTTTGCTCACACCGACAGTACCTCCCATTTTCAGCCATAGATGGAATTACAGACCTTGCACAGCAGAAGAATCAGCTCTGCCACAAGATGATGGTGTAGGTAGAGGTGTTTTTCACAACTCTGCTTTTTTTGAGCTCCTCGTTTTTTTATTGAGTTTGTGTGTTTGTGGAGGAGATGGAGAGAAAGGGATGACAGACAGGCTAAGACTTTGTTCCTTTCCTCCTCCTTCTCACAATTTGAGATGCATATCGGCTGTTAAACTGGAAACTGCCTCAGTTTCTCATATTTTATCCCAGATGCTTTTAACAGCTCGGTTAAGTACGTGCAAATGGAGGAGCACACAGAAGATAAACGTCAGACTTCTTAATGGTGCAAAAATGTATGTCTGGTTGAACCCACAGTTTACACAATAAAAGTACCTTTATTTCTGATTTGATAAGCATCTGTTGAGTCTGAAAAATGTATTCATGCACACATCCAGGCACTTCTTGATCCTCATTTCTAATGTTTAAATACCTGCTTGGTTGTAGTGGGTGTTGTTTTTGCTGTTTTCTCTGGGAGAGCACTTCCTGTGTGTTGTTCCTCTGCATAATCAAGCCCTCATTCCCAAAGAAATGTAGACGGGTTTTGATTGTGCATTTAAGTCAGCATTAAGATGTTTACTGATTCTTATCCAACAACACTACACCCTCTCCATATTCATATTCTATATGTGGTCATTTGGTTCGTCAGATGATTATTGTATATTTCATCTTGCATAACACGATGTAATCACTGGAGAAAGGCGGCAATTTGCATATTTGCACACATTTATGTTCCCCTCCTCCTTAGTTAACCCAGCAGCAGACATCACACTGTGGTTTGTTTGGAGTTCATGGATGAGAGCAGCTAATAAATATGTGTTCATCCTCGGCCTTTATAATGGCCACAGTCTGTGCAGCCCCTTCAGCCTCTCTCACAGCCACACGGTTGATTAGTTAGATAGTCACGAAAGAGGATTTACTCCAATGCATATTAGATCAGCTCTATATAGTGACTCTGGGGACTGGGGAGATATGGACTCTCTCTCCTCAGTAGATTCATGATGTGATTTTTTTTCTTTACATTCTCTAACACAGATCATATTTGACACAATTTTCATGCAAGAAATAACTTATTGACAGCTTGATGCTTTTTCTTCTGTAATTAATTTCACAATAAGCATTAACTGTATTCACGTACATGACTGCATAATGTATCATCCAGAGGAACGAGACCAGACAGATGTCAGTCCCTATCTGTCACTGTTCTTAACTTGAAAAAGCCACTGTCAAGCAGCTTAGATGGTTTAGCAACACACCAAATTCCTCAGAGAGAAGGGGGGAGAAGTAAGAGCAAGAACATTCAACCACAGATCAGTGCTGACATCACATTTAATTAAAAGCAGTGGGAGATAGTGTGAATGATTTGCTTTTGTCAAAGCTAATCTAAGGAAAGAAAACAGAGAAAAGACAAACACAGAGAACAGGCAGGCGTGCTGCATGCATTACTATCTCCACTGGTTACTGTCCAAAGCAATTTTCTGTCTCACAAAAGTTATCTAAGTCATATATCTTGACATGTGCATTTACATTAAAAAGGTCTAAAACATCTAGGCGTTAAGAAAGAGGAGACCCTCGCAAATTACAAAAAGTATGAACTATGTAAAAAGTCCAGCTGCCCTAAAGGAGTTGTGTTTTGTAGCTTTGAGTTTCTAATGCACACAATTACTGTCACACAAAGTTTGGAAAATTAAGATTGTGCTCTATTTTCTGACAATGATGTGGTAAGCGAATGAATGCAAGATGCATTTTTATTTGCTAGAATTTTATTCCCATGGCGTTAAAGGAAGGCCAGATGGACTAACTGCAGGACAGATGGATGCTGGATGCATGAAGGTGACTTTTACAGTGATTACCAATGTATAACAGATTTATTTTTAAAGTCACTTAGCCAAGGAGAGTGTCTGAGAGAAGATAAGAAGAGAAGGAGAGAAAAAATCATCCCGTCTCAGGCAAACTGACGGAGCTGGAGGGCTCTTCGCTGACCCTAACTACTGAGAGTTGACTGCTGTTTGCACTTTGAGGTTGGACCTGCTCAGAGACTGTCTGTACTGCAGAGGCATCAGAGGTAGCTGGAGGAAAAGTAGGAAGAGAAGAGAAGAGAAGAGAAGAGAAGAGAAGAGAAGAGAAGAGAAGAGAAGAGAAGAGAAGAGAAGAGAAGAGAAGAGAAGAGAAGATTTAGTACAAAGTAACCAAGTGCAGTGTGTTTTGTGTTTTGTGGGGTGAAAAGAAGAGACAGTGAAAACTTCAGAAATTAAAGCTGCCCTAGAAAAGATGTTATGTAAAAAGACAGCTGTCCTCCCAGCCTTAATAACAAAGTGAGACTACAATAGCAAAGTCCTGCAAGACCCTTATTAAAACGAAAAATGCATTCTAGTATCAAATATTCTCCTCTGGCCATAGACAGAGACCCAAATCCAACAATCACTGAGTGGTCTACTGGGGTATAACGAGCAGTCCATTGATGTCACAGGACTTCAGTGTGTGACTGTTCAAACAGTTTTCTGACATTTATCTCCCATTCTCTAATTTACAGCTACAAGCATCTGAAGTTGCTTCAAAAGCGGAATTAAAAGAAACTATGGCACAAAAAGCGGCGAGCAGGGCGATTCCAGGAAAGTGCCACAGCTGACATCAGAGTTAGAGCTCATGCTTGTTATTATTACCAATTTAATATAGTCATATTAATACTGGAAAGATATTAAAGAGTTACTTACATCCTGGGATCTCAGTCAGCTCATTCAGAGGTGGCACTGTCTCTAATGTGTTGGCGTATTTCTTGGCGGCCTGCCGCTGTGCGTGCCGCGCCTCTATTTCCTTTTTGGTTCTCGGGATCCGACATTTGAATATACAACACAGAGTGATAACTGAAAGGGAGAGGAGCAGAAACACAAGAGGCAGTGAGTTGAATAGACGATGTCACTTACTGCAATCTCTAATTCACAATTAGTATGAATTGAAGTGTCACGGTACAGATAGTTTTGACCTTATTCGCCCAAAATTCCTGCCTCTACTCCAGTGCAGTGCCACAGCAGGGGTTAATGACACGTATACAAAATTCAACAGGAACACTTTACAGAAGCAATGATCTCAGTACTGGAAGAACACAGTTCACAGTGGACAGTATTTGTAGGAACAGCTCTCTACAAAAGAAATCATCCATGAAAACTACTAACAGCAAGGTCAGTGTCTGGTGGTGTGGCTGTGTTGGCAACACAGCTCTCTCTGTTGGTCGTCTGGCTGGTTGGTGAGCCGGCCCATTACTTTAAAGGAAACATCTCAACTACTGGGTACAGAGAGCCACGGTGATCCTTTGGTGATCCATTTAGCCTCACCAACAAGTCCAACCGTTCACTTGTCCTGTCATATGTCTCAAAATCTACTTGAGTTAGGTTTGCTCTGGTACAATATTTCCTACAGACATTCATGGTATTTAGATGATGAATCCTGGTAACTTAAGTGGTATATATTTACAGTTTTTTAGCTTTAGGGCCACCATCAAATTGTCTAACCAATGTTATGAAATTCATTTCAATACATTGACTGGGTTTTTTTCTCAACAGTTGCACTATTATAAGGTCAAATTTTTAATATATCCATACATTTATTTCATGACCAAATGACACGACAAACTGTGTAGTTTCAACTAATGCTGAGCATATTGTGTAAAGCATTCAGGATAAACTACGGTGGTAAAAGTCTCCAAAACATCAGCATGTTAGCATTCTGAAATTTGCTAAGGACACCAAAGCCATTTGTCTGATCACTAGAGGTTTGCTAAAAGTACATGTGCCAGGTGGCAAGGCTCATGTGCATGATGTGGAAACAACAACATGTCTCTCTTGACACAGATAAGACAATCCGTGAGTCTGGAGTGGAGAGGGTCAGTAGCTTTTTAATTTCATGACCACCCACATCAGTCATTATCTCACCTGGACATAAACAACAACCAGCCGGTCAATTCAGCACAACAGCGGATGTATTTTGAGAGACACAGAAAATTAAGCATGTCACAAAGGGCTCTCAGCGGCTTCTACAGCTGCATCACAGAGAGCATCTTGACCAGCTGCAGAGCTGACTGCTGGAGACATCGTCAGGGTGCCCCTACCACCGCTGCAGGACATCCAGCGAAGGAGAGACAGAATACAACCCCACGGCGAAGGACAGCTTTTATCCTCAGGCTATGAGACCGATCAACACTGGCCCTGGCCTCACCTTAACCCACCTCACCGTACAGGAGGCAATCACATACACACTGCACACGCACTCACACTATCTATATACAGAATTTTGCACATGTAATACATAATAGATGTATTGTGTAAATTGAATTCTTCAGATATTTTATTTATTTTCTTTGATCTCGTTTTATATTTTATTCATTTTCCGTCATGATTATTAAATTTTCTATGCTATGACATTTAGAGTGGAAGGCAAAGGAAGAAATGTCATTGTTCAGAGAAACTTGGTTTGTAGTTTCTCCCAAGATATGTACTATGTAGAAATACTCTGCTATGATTAACATTTTGACTAACATGTGTTTTGCACATGAAATAAAAAAAAAACAAAAAAACTTACTGACTGACTGCCTGATTTATGCCCTGCACTTAGATTAGGTTACTTGCTCTTATTTGAATGAAATTGAATTGAAAATTGATTGAAGTGGTCTCTGTCTTGATTCCATGTCTCTTGACATATTATAATCACTACTAACCACACCGTGTTTGAAGATCGCAGTGAAATTGCATGCATCTCTGGCCGGTACTTATTCTTCATAATAAATGTCTGTTTCAAGCACAAGTTTGAAGGCAACAACAAAGTGATTTCAGGGGATATACTGACCAACTGCCAAGACAAATACTGCAAAGATGCCAATGACCTGCCATAACCGCAGCCCCCAGAAAACGACAGTCTCTGAGGTCACAGGGTCCGGCTTCTTTGGGGGATCTGTGGGTAAAAGCTGTAGGACAAAAAGAAAACATATTTAGGTATCTGCACAACATGAAACAGGTATTACACCAGAAAGCAATCCTCAAGGTCTAAAACAAGATCTCAGGCTTCACATCTCTTAAGAATTATGCTCGTTGTTCTGTGTGATCTTTAGGCAGTTTACGTTGTCAGCTCAGTAACTGGTGTGGGATTTTTCAGTCACTTCTTTATCTTTCTGACCTCCAGTGAAAACAAGCTAATAATGAATACTTGTTTGAATCTGATGCACCATACAAATTGCAGTCATACATCGTCACAATTCAGATATGAAAGAAGCATTTGCAAATCCTTAAAGTGCACAGATTCCTTAATCGCCAATGCGTGTCATAGATACAAGTTTTCAGTAATAATCCCAGACTCCTCTCAGTGCAGTCTATCCGCAGGCATGCATGTAATGTCAACATGTCCATTTTATTTGTTATTTTTCCGTTTTATTTAGGTGAATGAAATTGAACTGACCTGACAAACAGTTCCTGGCATACAGGAGCACCCCAAGACCAAACCTCAAAGCTGACTTGGAAAGGAAGAGTTGTTTCTTTTAAAGTATGGGCAAAAATGTTATTAAAAAAAAAAAAAAAAAACTAAAGGCCTACGTGCAAGCTGTCACGAAAAGAGACACCAACATAACCTGTGGGTTTTTCTGCCTCTGTCTCCATCTGAATCTTCCGTTAGGCCTACTGCACACCAGCATAGAGCTGAGGTCCACTCTACAGCCTGAATAAGCTGGTTTCCAGACTTTGCCTGCAACTTCTCTGAATTTTCACAATTGTCTTTAATGCCGTAACTCTCTGCTGCACAAAGACCAGTCAATAGTGTCCAAAACAAACACTTGGCACATAAAAAAAATACCTCTATCCAGAGATGGGGATTGGGAAGCTATAAGAACAATGTGTATGTAATTGTATGGGTGTGTGGATCTTTGCGTTCAGATCAATATGTCTTGGATCAGCCAGCAGAATTTGTTCCATGATAAAACCACTGAGAGGATTTCTCCCTGCCTACTGTGTATCGATCACTTGATTGAATCATACAAGGTTGTTTTGGAAACTCTACACTTTGGTCCATACAGCAACGGGCAATGGATCAGAGAATGGACGTGTATTGCATTTGTAGCCTTTATTGATACCAGCATTATGAGGTGAAATAGAAAATTGTTCCAGGAATAACCTGATGACGGATTGAGGATGAACTTGCATTAGACATGAATTTAAATATAGCACAAAATAATTGAGCAAACAGCATCATTAGCATTTTCCAGACAGAAAATATTAGTTTTCATTTGGATTCACATGATAGGAACTAAACAAATCGACAAGTTATGTTATTTTAATGCTTAACGTCAGTTTCCTCTCTCCTCCATGCCAACAGGTACAGTAACAAGCTGCTTATTGCATCTGATACTCTTCAAGTCAGTCAACAGGAGTCAACAAATTTGACAGAACAAACCGTCTGCGGGGCCTTTGCACTGTTTGTCCTCTGTGGAGGACACAAGAGGGTGCAAAGAAAAACAAAATTGTCTGAATGGATTTACGTTGTGCTTGTGCAACTCCCACAGACGGATTAGCCTTGGTGAGGAAATTTAACACCACTTTTAAATAAAGAGTGATTATGTAACACGAAGTCATTCTCTCTCTAGGGGTATTTCATGTGGCAGGATAAGTGCCTCTAAGCCCTAAAGTTTCCTCTTTAGTGAAACAAACTGAAGAAATGCAGAATTTATTACATGTTTTATTTGGTTTGTAGTTGGTTGTTTTACTCATTCAGCAGTAATATGTCTCTACAGGTTTTTCCAAACACAAAGGACCAATTACTAAGTCATACTTTACGAAATCGATATCGCGTATAAACAAAAGGTGCATACAAATATGTGTCATATGTGAACATTAGATTCCATTCCTATGATGTTTGAGGCCAACAATATTTATTTATATTTATACTTAACTGTATCTTGTTGTCGTCCTGTATATTTTACCTGAGGTTAATTAGCCACGTACATTGTCTGTCCATTGATTTACACCTGCACATTCTGTGACTATGGATCCAGCTCGCAGCAAGTATGTACTGGGCATCATCTGTCAGTATATGGAGCTTGAATTTTTGAAAAAGCTCTCCGTGCGTCATAGTAGAAGCCACAGGGAGGCTGTTTCTGGAAGTTTCTTGTACTTTCTCTGACCTTCTATGATAAGCTCATTTGTTTGTTTGCTTGAGGAGGGAAAGCTCTGTGAATGTGAATGTGAATGTTACATGTTAGAATAGGGTTATGTGTGAGTAATGACAAAACAATGCAATCTGTTCTCTCCCTGACTGTATACAGCAATGTAATCCACAGGATTACTCTCAACCTACATTTTTTTAACAGTATTAAACCTGTATTTGCTCCATTGTCAAGGCTGCTGTTCCCACGGTTTGCTTTGAATGTCTATTATACAGAACAACTAATGATTTTAAAATATTGAAAATTGTTCTCATGCTGATACAATAAAATTAGTGTTTTGTTTAATATTAATGAGATATTTAGTCTTTTCAGTCATTTCAAGAAAAAAAAGCCTATTCTTCTGCATATTCATGATATCATCACCTTGTTTTTTTGATTTCAGCTGCTAGTTTTGCTGTCAGAGCACAATATTCTGTGCAGTGCAATACAAAAAACAAACAACTTGTCTGTAGAAGGACTCATCTTGCTGACCCTCATGTTTGAACCCGTTTTAACATGTTAAGACCATATAATGTATCGGGTTTCAACTCCTGCTCGGTCACACCTCATCTTGTATGGCAAACAATGCAACAACGACCAAACAATAAACATGAATCACATTCAGCTACGTCAAAGCACCTGCACCCATCAACAGAGAAACCCTCTGGATATTCCTGACAAGAACCTGTGGAGGACACAGTGATGTATCAGGCTCTTACCTCAGGATCCGGGATCTGGGAGAACACGGAGGACAAGCACTGAGACAGCAGCACTGCTCCCCAGCCCCGCAGCAGGAGCTGAGGTGGATGTACAGGCTGATCCCCAACCATTCTCTGCCCCTCTTCCTCCCTGCAGCCACCCTGCCCCCTCTCTGTCCCTCTTCCTCTGCTTCTTGCTCTTTCTCTCTGTCTGTCTGCCTGCCTGTGCTGGCGCCGTGTACAGGACAGGACCACAATGGCCCTGGGTGATTAATGGTCACTGTGGTTCTGACGGCGTCCTCCCATCCACAGTTGTCTGCTGCTCTCTTTTATCTCCCCTCCTTTCTACCACAACACTGCAGGCACCTAAAGACACACAAGTGGTCACCGCTGCAGCCGAGCTAAAAGCTGCTCCACCACAATGGAGGGAGCCAGCCCTGCAGTTAGGGTACATTAATTAATTAATAGACCTGGTGTGGTTTACAGCCAGCTCATCCTACTATAGGGACAGGCAGTTCACACACTGGTGAGGGGGAGGGGCAGTACGGTTAACCATGAGGTTGGCCTGCGCAGGACCTGGAAGCAAATGGCTGCGAGCGTTATCATCTTCATTGCCTCAGTGTGGAGTGTGAAAAAATGCTCACTGATTGTTCTTTCAGCGTGGCAAAACAGCAAGAGTGGTGCTGTGGAATCTGATTTCAATACACCTGCCTAAGGACAAAACAAAAAGTTAGAGTTAAATTACTTTGGCAGCAGTCATTTGTGCTCAAGTCAGAAGTGAAATTAATGTCATTTTGAGTTATTTTTGCTTCTTTTTTGGTGTGCTGCCCTTAATTCATACAATCTCTTTCTGCTATGTGTGCAGTGATGGGAAAAAAATAATCTTCAACTACGAGGCTTTGCCTCAAAATAAGGAAATATGAAAAATAAAAGTAAACTCCCTTGTTAATCTGTGTTTTGCTGCGTTTGGTCTGGATAAATGTGACAATGTCTAACCTATTCATACATGACTGTTTGTGGTTTTAACTGTAGCATCATGTGATTTTCTTGCATCTAAATTATTCTGCTTTTAATGCTGGTCATTAAATGTTGTTTCCCAGGTGAAGCCATGTTAGCCGTTTCTCCTTGCATTTAGCTAACAGAGATGAGAAGTATCTAAGTCGCCACAAGAAAGCGAACAAATGTATTTTACAAGACACTGAACTACTGCTTTGACATCTTTTCTTTTTTTTACAAACAGAACACAGTGTTACCACTCAGCACCTAAAGTTTTTCAGCCTGTTGTGAACATCATTTAGCCTATGATTTTCACACATTTACTGCATTAGCAGCCAGACATGACACTTACACCTACACTTACTTTACTGGTTGCGTAAAGATTTCAGTTAAATGACTTTAAATACAGAGACTGACAGGCATACTTCTGAGAGATGCTTTCCAAGCCTGACCACATCATCATCCTCTCTCAGTGTCTCAGGGAAGGTTTAAAAGGTCATTTAATAAGAAATGTCATTCTTTAAAGTGGATTCTTTGTCATTATACTTCCATTTACTCAAACTTCTCTTGTTCTTGGGTGGAACTGTAATTATCAGTGATGAAATATCTTGTCTTTCAAGATTTTCTTTCCAGGAAAAGAGACAAAGAAACTCACACTCACACTATACATTATGTGTATGTAGCATATTTGAATCTGACTGCTCTGATGATGATCAATCGGTGATGTACAGCCTGCAGCTCCATCCTGAGGCTTTTTGGTGATAATGACAACCCTTGTTCTCGGCCTTTAGTCAGAAATACCTCCCAAACTAGTGATTGGCTTTTGTCAGAGTTGTTGAATGCAATCAACATACCAGTGCTACATCAGCTATGTCACATCCAACACATGGCATATAAGAAAGCCTGTTGTGTTTTTTTTTTTTTTTTTGTAATCTGGTATGCTCAAAACTTATGTTTTTGCGTGTGTGTTATTAAATATCTCAGCCAACCAAGTGGTATTTCAAAGCCGGCTGGAGAAAAATCTGTGAAATTCAGCTCCTATAATTTGAAAGTCTCTTTTTATTACAGTAAATGCAACAAAGGGTGGAGGATGATAATGATAATGTTTAATCCTGACATTTTATTTGTAGTCATTGTGAGTCTGAAGACAGTTAAATAGCTAATTCAGTGATTATTATTAGATGTCTGTTTTTTGTCAGCAATGCACCAGTTTATCTAACTGGAATATTCCTGATGTGAAGCTTCTTGTGAACCCACTCACACTTTCAGATGTTAAGTGATTGCACCATTTGTTTAATTTAGGGTCAAAATGCTGCATTTGTGATTAACCTCACTGCTCTTTTCATTCCCCTTCAAAAATGCTCCTATTTATGGATACTGGTACTCTAAGTTTATCAACGAGAAAAGTATGGAGGGGAGTAAGTGAAATGTACAGCGTATACTATTTACAAATATGTTCTTAATATCTATGGGTGTTTCTATGAGCTGTCATTAAACAAACGTGTAAAAGTGCAGTGTCTGAAAAACAAACTACACTGAGTATTATCCGCAGTATAGCTGAATGATTAAATGTTAATATGAAACATAATAAACACAAACTATTTCACATTTGTGTTTGATAGATGTGTATTTGATCTTTTGCGTTCTTCTAGCGCTGCTGAAAAATTGAGTAAAAGCGTCATGTTGAATCCACTGAGGGTCGTATGACTTCTCTGATTGTAATACAGGGAGTCAAAAGGTCTCCTCCAGTGGGACAAACTCTCTGCTGAGCTAGATTCTGTGTGATAGAAAAAACTTGCTCTGAGCCATTAATGCCTGGTATCAGGGGGTAGAGGACAAGTACGGTGGTGGAGCCTGGAAATGAGAGATTCACTATCAAATATTTCTTTTTTTTCTGAATTACTGATTATCTTTAATGCAAAGAGCCAGTGTCATGGGAAATAGAGGCAGAAATGAAAAATGGTGCGTTCAGGATGCAGCTGCTGACAGAAAAGAAAATGCGCTATGTGCTATATGTACAGAAAAGGATTAGGGCCACTGTAAAAATAAAAAGTTTTTTATTTTTACAGATTTCAGAAAAGTCAGAACTCACTTTTTACAGTGGCCCTGATCCTCTTCCATATATGTGTGACAATGCAACTCATTGAATCTGGAAAGCTTGAAAATGAACATCTTGCTTTTTCTCTATTGAGTCTCATAAGATTTGCATCCTTTCAACAAAGCACCACTCTATGAAGAGGGACGGTGTATAAACCTGTGCTGACACAATGAGGACCCATTAGGCATTAATGGCGGATGTGATTGTTGTCAAAACAAAGCTTCACACATTTATATTCACAAAGCATGCACAGATAGTTTTTCTCTGAGCGATGAGCAGCCTCCTGGGGTGTCAGGGGGGCTCAGCCGGCGTGTCATCCTCTTTTGTCTCTCTCAATTATTTTTGTCTTTTTCATCTGCGATCTATCAGATAAAGGAAAAAAACTAGAAACACTGTCTGTGATCAGTGGTGCTCATGCGCGCATCTTCAGAAAGCAGCAGATCCCACTGGCAGTGATCATATTCGTGAGTAAAAGGTCAATGTCATTGTGTCAGCATGTGTTAAGGGAATTGTTCAACAAGTCTGTTTGTTAAGGCGCTTGCCCTCATGTTTCTGCTTCCCCTGCCCCGGAGCTGCAGTCAGAAGCACAGTCCTTGCGTGCAGCTATAGACTGGAATATTAAGGATACGTGCATCAGTGAAGATGGACACACGACATGGTCAGTGACTCAAACTTCCAGCTTCAGCACATATGTCTGCATTTACGGACTGAGAGTAATTTATTCTCTGGCAGTGGTAGTATGTGTTGTGTGTTATAATGCATCAATATGCAGCTGAGTCATAGATATTGAAGTAAAACATGGCAGCCTCTTTTCTGTTATTGTCAGGGCTGTCATCAGCTCGAAGAAGAGTGTTTCCTGAAGACACTGATTATTTCCAAGTTTGACAGAACACAGACAGCAATTCAATACTGAGTGAGGAAATTGTTCCACCATCGAGGGAGGGATTGGAGGGGGGGGTTACAAGGACGAGAGTGACAGCTAGATTTCTATAGGGAATGGTGAGGGGTTGCGGG
>OMNW01015125.1:21862-56339 GCA_900303245.1 Selene dorsalis
GTGGACACAGTTAATAGCAAAGTGAACACACTTAAGAGAGAAGAGATATTGGATGTAGGTTCACGAGGTGGTCAGAAACACTGTTGTTTTGTTATCACTGGATGTACATAAGCAACTGTTTGCCACCACAGTGGGTCTGAGCTGTATGATATTTCACTACTTGTTTCTGCTCTCCCAGCAGATGATAGACGTGTATCAAGTGGAAGCTATACATCTGACTGCACTTTTCCTGAGAGTGGCTGAGCTCTGATGAACAACCTTTGTTTTCTGTTGTGCTAAGTTACTTCTCTCCGACACGACTGTTAGAAGCTGAAGTCTGACCATGTGTTTGCCTTTAAAGCCTCGAGTTAGATACTATTTCTGACACCCTGGGATTGTGGGTGGTCTGTTATTCTGACCCGGGAAATGTGAAGTTTCACAAGCAAACCCATAAAATTCAGCCTCCAGGAGAGATTTCACCTGCCAGCCTGCTCCATCTCCTCCACCACTGTTTTACTGTAAAAGTTCTGACAAATCATGTACAGTATTTTTACAGACCACTTGGTGGCAACAGTGTCTCGTCTTGTTAAAAGTTGACTTTAATACAAATTGAATTAAGTGGAAGAAACCCAGTGAGGTGGCACAGATTAGCTGACTGTACTTCCTGCCAAAAAAACAAATGTTACTACTGAGGCTGGCTTCAATTTGTAGAGCCACAGCACCAGACACACACGTGCTGGTTTAAGGGTGTGACGCACCACCATGTATGATTCTCAGTATAGACAACGGGCACAGGAACATTTTAAGGCAGCAACAGTACAAAAAAAAATATTGCTGGATTTTTTAAGGTTTGCCACGACTCAGAAATAGGTCGTGCAGTTTGGCCAGACATCACACTCTTCCCCTGCTTTTCATGAGGTCAGCGTATAACTTCTGTTACTGCAGTGTGCTGAAAGGCTCTGAAATGAAAGAGCACATTATTTTTTTTTAGGGTGATTGGTCACACTTTGGACCGTTTTCCCATTTCAGTTTCCTGTGTTGGTTTTCAAAGTGGGTTTTGGAAGCAGTTAGCCTTCACAAATAAATACACTGGTAATGGGACTGCTTGTACAATAGTTTTGGTTTCTTTGTTGCTTATTTCCAATGCTGGAATGAGGACAGTATTGATTTGTTTAATTTTTTTCATCAAGTCTGCTGGCTTTGAGTTGGGATAGTTATGTTGAAAATTTGTGTTATGATTCACACACTCTGATCTTTTAGGACTGAAACTAGCCAGGGTGGATGCAGGACATTAGAGTTATACAGTAAACACAGTCAAAGGCTGAAGTTTGTAAAACTGGGGCAAAGGCTGATGAAAAGGCCACAAAAGCAGAGTCAAACCAGAGATTGTAAAGACTTGCTTCACCACAGAGAACAGAGAGTCTCTCGAATTTCTGAACAGTTTGAACATCTTCCAAAAAGGAGCATGAGCTCATTTTATGATCTTTCCTTAACCCTTTTCTTACACTGAGAATCACATCAAGCTAATAATAGTGCACACAAGCAGAGCAGGCTTTTAGGAAGTGAGTAATTAACTGCCTGTGCATGAAAATAATTCAGTTACTCGCTGTTTTACTCTTTACCTGCTTTAACCTCTCTTTCTCAGTTTCCAGGAACATCACTGTCATTTCTTTTTGCCAAATCAAAATATCAATTCATGGCATTTCTTTACTCTCTAACAGCCAGATTCTTTGCAGGGTCTCAGATTAATGTCACGATCTCCACTATTCAGCCCTCTTACCTCTACTAGTTCTTAACTATCCATTTGTCTCTGATTTTGTTCCCTCTTTTTATTTCATCCTGTTCATTTTCATCTTTCCTGTTTGTCTGGCATTTTGATTTGCAATTATACTGCTTTGTCAAAATCCTCAAACGACGCCAAAAATACTCGGTTTGTGTTCAAGCAACTGTGGAACAGTGGGGTGTGATGTTTGTCAGATCACTGTCATAGTTTTCTGACAGTCTATGCAATTCTCATGATGAACCTATAACTATTGCATTTTTAGTTTACTTACAGTACCACTTGCCTGAAGCCAGTTAACTGAGGATACTATACAACACACCAACCATTAAGATTTTAAGATTCCCCAATGTGCCTTTGGTTGCCTTGGGCCCTCAGATCTCTTATTTCAGCCAGAAAATATGACAGTATTAAAAGAAATATTAGCAATGTTCAACAGTAGTTGGCATTACAGAGGGTATTTGCTATGTTTATAGTAGTTTAGTATTTTGAAACACTTTACCACTTTACTCGTATTAATTTTTCTGGTCCAGATATTTTCCCTTTTCCCCACGCTTCAGACCACGCTACAAAAATAAAAATCTATTGTATTTGACAACATCAGTGTGGCTAATGAAAAGAGCACTGCATTATTCACTCCATACACTCCCATGTGGCTAGCTCATAATTAGAGTGGAGTTATTTTTCAATTGTGTTTTGATTTCACCACAAGAGCATGTAACAGTGAGTAGAGGGAGAGGATGTGGGAGGCTGGGTATGATAAAGGAGAGGGTGACATGAGGCAATTCAGCAAACTTATTAAACAACATCCAGATCTATTGCAATTAACCAACTTTGCCCCACTCTCAGCCACCTCATATCTATAAACAATCTACTGAGGACAGTTTCTTGGCATTTATCAACTCAAATTCAGAGATATCACTGCACACTCCTGAACATTGTAGAAAACCTGTGATAGGGCTGCAGCTCTGTGTCTGCAGAGGCTTTTTGAACCCTCCTTTCAGCAGTTCTTGCACATCAGCGCAGGAACCGTGTGAAGAGCAAAGTAGATGAGACTTGAAAAAAAGAGCAGCTGATAACAAAATACCCTGACACTTGTTAAAGTTCACTTGGCTCACCAGAGATTATAACTTCTAAAAGTTGTGCACATGAATGAAGGGAAATGCCTGTAGTTTATTCAAACCATGTTACGGGAGATTCTCCTATTCAGTAAGCTCTATTGATTTGAACTTAAATGAGGCAGGAAGGTCCTAATCATTTTGAGTGGGGTGCCGAAGGTGAGACTCGCACTCAAAAGAAGAATGGAAATGTAGTCACGACACAAAAACTTCTGGGTGGAAGTAATGGTAGACGTATTCACAGCCCTTATTTTATTAAAAGTAGCAATCCATTAAAATAGTAGAACTTCACTACAAGTAAAAGCCCTGGATACAAAACCATAAGAAAAAGTGCACTGGTATTCGTGGCCTACAGTAATGTATTTAAAATAACACCAGTCAAAGTAGTCATGGTGCAGAAATGTTGTTGTTGATAGCAGCTTTTTATTACAGTTAATTTTAAGGTACATTTTTTGTGTTTGAGATAATGAGAGGATGAAAGGCTACTTTGTTTTAATGTAGCATTTTAATCTGAAAAGTAACTATGATACATATTTGTCAGACAAAAACACAATCTGTAGTGGTGTAAAAAGTTTGCCTCTGTAATGTGGTGTAGTTGTGGAATAACCAGAAATACTAAAAGTCAGTAAAACATTTACTTAAATACAGTATTTGAATTATGTATGCATGGTTATGAAAGACAGACAAATATCTGCCATCTACAGTAAACTTTCATTTTCACTCATTTAGATAGCAATCAGTCTGTGCCATGTTTGTCTTGGAGACAGTTTAGTCGGATGTTTTTTGCTACTTGTATCTTGCATTAGTTCCTTACTGAAGATGCGTTGTTCATATTCATAAGATATGATTTTATTATTTCCGTATGGATCCTGTGCTCCACAGACGCTTGACAACCACTACAGAGTGTTCCCCCGGGTTTGTGTGATACAATTGCAATGAATCGATTGGAATTTATCATACGGGCTCCGATCTAATTTGCATTGAGTGGAGACAGAGGCTGCAATCGACAAACATCATCTCATCATACTGGCAGATATAACTTACAGATAATTACAGAATTATAAAACAGCACAGAAATATTCCTAAATGAAAGAACGGGCAGATTTGGGACATAGTGGGAGGAATTTTAAAGCATGCTAATTATTCCAGAGGGTAATAAATGTTTTATTTCTCCTTTAAGATCTGTCTGATGTCAGAGACATGTCCCTTTCATGGTTTAATGAGGCTGCTTTAGTTGACTACTATTGACTCTAATAGGGATGAACTGTGTCCCAGACATATTGGACTGTGTTTTTCTGTCATGGGTGTCAGCAGAGAACAGACACACACTGGAACAGCAGTGTTTACAGCCATGTGCACCTCCTGTGCTAACGTGTCTGAAATCATTCATGTCATATCTAAAATAATCTGCCTAAAAAAAACATTGTTATTCATTTCAAAGGCCAATTAGTGGTGAAAATGTCACTTTGAATTCCAGTGCACGAGTTGATCTAAAGCATTTGTATCTTGCACATTATAATGACTCAAGTTGATTTGCAGAAATTGCTTTGCTATAAACACAAGAAAAAACTCTGAACCTGAAACTGAGAAGAAATGACAAAGCCATTAATGAATTTATTCACTTTAGAAACTATTTTCTGTCTTAAGATTTACCTGCAAACCACGCTAATACATATCAGTATCAAACATGTGGGTTTTAATGGTTTAAGAGAAACAAAAAACATCTGAAGATAGTTTTCAACCAAGCCCTGGGCACATGAACACTGGGTTCATCCCCCACATGGTTTCTCTACGCTTGAGACGCATTAAATCTCATACTCCAACATGTTTGACATAACCAGCTGTCTGTCCTTCCTGAGGACAAAGCTTTTTAAAATGTGGTAAAGAATTTTAATTAGGAGCAACATAATTACACAATGATTTCATCAGCAGCAGTGCCTTAAAGTTCTTTCACGAAAAAGGTGAATTGAAGCAGAGGAACACCTATCAATCGGACTCCGCTCTGCCATATTTTACCTTTCTGAGCCCTTTTCAAACTAGCAGTGCACCACCCGCCCTGCTGAATGTATTATCTTTAAAAAGCCATGCAGAAAAAAAAGAAAAACAAATTAGTCATACAGCAGACAGAGGATGTTCACCCTAACCATGTTAAAGATTTCAAAGGCCAAATGGCTCTGCTTTGACTTAGAGGCAGGTTTGAAAACAAACAAACAAACACATTTCCTGTATTACATTTAACTAAACATAGAGACATGAAAAAAATAAAAAGGTTAAAGTTGTGTATTGCACCTGAAAGAAATCTGTAATTCCATTTGAAGCAGCTTTAAGTCAATATATCTCATTAACATTTATCTGGTCCCTTATATGCAATTTAAAGTTATAATAAATATTCTACGTTTCAGGCAAAGACGTGAGCTGCTCAGCTTACACAATAGTCGTGACAGTGCAAGGCCCCCCTGTCCCTCATAACTCACCTTGTACTGTTCACCTCCATTGTGTTTGCTGAGCAGCTCGCATCTCTGCCCCACGGATCTCAAAACAACATGCACCGATAATTAAAGGTAATGAACCTACCCCTATAACTACAGGGATTATTGCAATAGGCAAATTTGCCAAAATGCTGAACTATCCCTTTAAGTTCATTACTGATATTAGTTTCTTTTCTTCTGCAAGAACTGCAGTACATTGAAAAAGAAGCTTTTAACTAATGTGTGTTTTTGTCCTTTTATTTCACTTAAGCTAAGAGTACCGGGCCCTTACTCTCCTTCGGTGAGAGTGTATAAACAGAAGTGGATGTCATGGACGTATAATACTGATTGATGAGGTTTATCCGGCTGTATCTGGTCATAGATTATGACTACAGCCCATTTTATGGCACATTTTTCTGTGTCAGTGTTGCAATACATAATCTTACCAATCTGTGGCCAAGGATCCGTCTGCCTGCCTTCAGATGTGAATTATGCACTCATTAAAATCACATGATCCTGGCAGTTGAATATTCACCGTCTTATCCAGGCTGTCAATTTAGAAGGAAAAGATTCATATGATTCATTTGTGTGTTTACACCCCAGCATGATATTACTAAGTATCAGGAAAATCACACCCCCGGTTACATTGTGGACATCACAGTGACCCCCAAACAGGAGAGGTGGGTTACACAGATGTGGACCAACAGGGAAGTTTATAACCAACAGTCACTGATCTTTTTCCCTCAAAATGCCCACAGTGGGTCAAATCAAGTTCACTTAATATCTACATATTAACAAAAGGTGAAAATAGCCCATCATGTTTGAAGTTACCCTAAAAGAAATCATGGTAATTTCAACCAATATTCTGTTTGTAAGTAATTGCCTGCTATAAATGGGTTGCTGGCTAATAGCAAAACAAACAACACACACACACGCACGTATGCACGCACACACACAAGAGAACAGACTGAAAATAAATGACTGAACGAAAATACTCTGCTTAGCTATCAAACTGATTAATTTGAACTTAGTTATCAGCCCCTCAGAGATCTTAATATCTATTGACCAACATCATCTCTAAATCATGTCTTCATTGCTGCTTCCATGAGAAAAATGGAGATCTCCTTAGGATAAAATAAATGTTAAGGAAAATATACAGTCCTCTCCTCTCATTGATATGTCCTTGACCTTTCCAAAGGATTATAGGCTTTAGCACAGTCCAATTTCACTTTTGGTAGGAGAATCCTGTAGAAAGGTCGACGGGATATTTAACTCTAGGACAGAGTGCTTCAGATGTTTGAGAGGAAACTGACTTTGGTTATCCTTTGGTATGAATTATAACACAATGACCTTTATATATGTTTATATATATATAGAAAATTTCTGGGGCCAAAACGATAACTTTACTGCAGAGAACAGGTTCCTGCTGCTTCTTCCATGAAACAACAACTGCCAGGTTTAAAAATAAATAAATAAAACAAACAAACAAAACTTTGTTCACTGTAGCAGCAGAAACATTTGCTTTCTCTTCAGTTTGAACAATTTGTGGTTATCGTTTCCTAAACAACAGGCCAGGGAACATATTGTGTTCGTGCTACAGTGGCTCTCATGAGGAGTCTGTAGACTTGAATGTTTGCTTGGCCAAACACACAACCCTCTGTGGGAAAGAGCAGCTTTCAGACCAGAAGCAGTCTACTGCTCTCGCACACAGTGCAGAGAAAGCGACCTAAACTGAACCTCAGAGAAATGAAACTAGCCAAGAAAGCGGAGAAACTATAGTCCTTAAAGAATAGGTTCTACTGCAGACATCTTTTAACACTCCTAAAATAAAGATTATTATCAAAGATATTATATCAGTGATAAGTAATCTGGCTATTACTGTTGCAAGTGACTTTTTCATCTTCAATGTTAAATTAACAACACGCATGTCCAGTACAAAAAAAGAGCTGGTACTAATGTTTCACTTTACTCCATTGGTCAGACAGGTGCCAGGGCCACGCATTACCAGAGGAGGAAGAGGTTGAGGACGAGGTGAAGAGCTCCCTGAAGAAATGGATTTTCATGCTTACAAGAGGGAATTATAAGTGACAGCAGATCAGAGGTCATTTCATCTCCAGTGAGCCGGAAGAAAGAGAAGTCAAGTCTGAGTGTTAACAGTGGCCATGTTCATTTACCCCCCCCGAGCACGAGTGTACTGTAGAGACAGGACAAAGGCTGTGATGTGGGGATACTTTTCATCTTGCAGCTGCTTTGTAGGTCTGGTTAAGACTTGTCTGCCAGCAGCAAGGCTTTTTAAAAGGATATGAGCTGGACGAGCCGCAGAGAGTTTCAGCACAGTGGTTGAGAGAATTTAGTGAGGCTGTGTGTTGAAGCTGTTTGTGCGAGTTTTAGGGGAAAGGTTTTCTTTGCAAAAGGAAGAAGAAGAAGAAGCAGTGGTGTTGATGGACCAGTATTTATATGGGTTAAACAAACAAGGCTTCATATTCTAAAAAGTCAGACTTGGAAGCACTGGTATTGGGATTTTATTATTTTTAGACAAACCAACGCTAACTATCTTTTTTTCCATGTACGTGCTACAAGCTAAACTAACCAGCTTCTGTCTGCGGTCTTTTATTCAATGGGCACATAAGAGAATGGTATTCATATTTTTATCAAACTTAAATGAAACTCTAGTTGCAAACAGTGTCGGCCTGTGTCAAAATCATACATCTTGTTGACCCATCCAATCACACTACTTCCTTAACTACAGTCATCACTACAGCAGGTAGAGTTTTCTGCATGGACAGATGCAGGAGGGCTCAAAAATGATGAGCACATAATAATTTTCCTTTTAGAGCCTTTACTGAGTGATATGACTTACAGTGGAGAGAGATGAGTGACTTTCTGTACTCATGCCCAACTCATGACACCTGACAAGAGCTTTATCCGTTTCCCACAGAATATTTCCACCATCTCATTGTAGGCTCTTTGTGATGAATCCCTAAAGCTCTGGCCAGGGAGAAAAGGCCACACAGTCTTTAAAGCTGGAGTGAAAGCAGTTGAGTGTGCATAAATAAATTCAGCTCGTCTGGCTGGCAGATAGGTGTGGTACAAAAGCCAAGAGTGGCCGTTTTCAGTAATGAACAAAGGTGCGGCAGAAGCAAAGCTCCCCCCCTCACCGTGCCAAGATGTGTCTGCACATTTGCTGCCGCTCTAATGGCACTACTTAGAATAAATGCAGAGTCATTTCAGACAGTTGACTCTATCATGGATGCTATAGAAATACAAAAGGCTTCATAAATCTGAGGACATGACCCCTCTAAAAAAACAAAAAAAAACAAAACACTTAAAATACCTCGTGTCAGTTACAACATGAAGTGCCAGTATTGATAACAGACTTTCTTATTTCAAAAGTGAACTGGAAATGTAATGGCTGACACTCATGAGGAGTGAAAACAGACTTTTCTGATTTAAACACAACTAAGTTTGGAATAAAAGAAGCAGAGAGAAACCACAAATGTACACTCAGTGAAGAAGCTCTCAAAGCATCAAAGTACAGAATGAACAGTTAGAAATTACAGGACAGGGGATCTATTATGTATTAATTAATATCATTTTCTAAAGCCCCCCATCTTAGTGTATTCAGCTTTGATGTGTCAAGAGGACAAATAATCAACCTCAGAATATTCCCTCCTGTCCTGTATGTACTGTACCGTAAAGTCATGTCTTCATTTTGGTCTCATTTTACTGCTGCAATCCTTCTCTTTCGATTCTGTTGAATATTGTCAGAGCATAAAGGACTTGATGTAAATGGCAAAATTGTATTTTTGTCATTTTGTTATAAAACAAATAAATATCAAACTAATCATCTCCCAGTTCTCTGCTGTGACATTGTATAGACTTTGCACACACCCAGGTTTAAAGTTACTATCTCGGTTCAAATCATTACACAGGAACATAATCAATATGAAGCGAGTCAATTCCTTTAAATGCCACATGTCAAACGGTGTGTGAATTCCTCACTGCGGCCTGAGCATCGAGTGATTTGCCATGACCCTCTTTATGTAATTTGTGAGGTGTTGCTCATTTTGTACTCCGTCTGTGGTGCCGCCATGTTTAAACCATCCCTTACGGAATATAAAACAATGCCCTCATCTTGTCCCCATTATAGACTGGTAAGCGGTTTAACTGCTTGTAATATTTGTACAACAGAGAATAGCAGGTAAAATAGTGGCTGATACTATTACAAATGGAATGGTCCTATTTACATTTGCATTAAAAATATATGATATATATCAATATAAAAAAAAGGCAAATATCCAAACGCCTTCATTCATTTGAAATGTAATGTTTTCTAGGTGTGAAACATCCAATTGAGACATTTGAAACGCTAGAGCTGAGAATAATGGTTCGTTTTCATTGAATTGTTCTCTGCCTCCACTTCAAAGGCTTGAAAAAGCTGCGTGTGATCGCCTCATCTCCACTGAAGTGTCACACAGAAAATATGTTGAAACCTGCTCTATAAAACCCTGCGGATGCATGCTTAATAAAGGCGACATGATTGAATGAAAGAGAGGATAAAGATTGTCACTTCAGTGGTTAACTATCCCACAGTTACAACGTTCTATAAAAAACAGGGATCATCTACCTGTGACATGAATGCTCTAATAAAGTTGCCATGTGACCGTGAAATACGACCCATTTACGTGCACATCTGAGAAGAGCCGTTGGTTTGTGTGGTGCAATTAACCTACGCGAGGTGGGAAATGGGCCAGGGGGAGATGTGCAAAGGGCACAACAAGATGGGGTTCAATTAACCACACATGTCTGTGTAGGAGAGAGCAGTTGCCTTGGTATCCACATAATCTATTACACAAGCACTGATCTATCTTTATCTTCGTAAGGATAATGAACTTGTTATTGGGCAAATAGGGTCAATGATTGGCATCCAGTGTTTTAAATGTAAGCAATCTTTGTAACCAATATTCAAGGTAAAGCAGCATAATTTCTGACCAGGGCACATTAATCAACGAGCACAGAGTACAATAACTATTTATTTGTTCCTATATGGAGCACAGAGACAGTGTGCTGTGCTCACAGAGCAGAAACACTTCATCATAACTCACAGTAGCTTGTCTGAGGCGGAAAAAAAGACATGTCATTACCACAAGTGTGATGTTTGAAACATTTCCGTATCAGTGTGATGCAGGATTTCACACCAAGTCTTTTTACCTCATTTACTTTACCTAAGCAATGGTTGTTTTTTTTTTATATTAAGCTATTAAACAAAAACCTGAATCCTAAACTCATAAGGAAAACAACAACAAAACAACAAACGTCAAATGACACTTCAATAGTTCACATGGAAAAAAATATTGTATCACTGCTCCTTCAGATCAGCAGGTAGGATTTGGAAAGTTCTGCCATTTGATACTCAAATCTCTGAACGTCTCTCAGTCAATAATGCTGCAGGTGCTCTACATCTGACAGCACTGCATAATGCATCCCATATAGAGTTACCTGGAGCAACACAATGTACGAGGCATGTCTGGATTCAAGTTACAGATATCAGGATGCCACACGACTTGCAGTGAACCACACACCACTACAACTTTTCAGAGGGCCACTTCACTATTTCATAGCTCTTAAACAGAATAACTCAAGGTTTGTCATAGTGTTAACTAACTAATATGGATGTATAAATGACTCATCTGAAATTTTACTCCATCAAAGTATTATTTTTCAGGTCAGATTCAGTTCATTTTCTGGTGTTTATTTTCATACATCATTTCAAATTTAATGTAATGAGAAATATCTCTTTCTGTTTATAATTGTGCTTATCATTATGTCTGTGCACGCTGTACTGCAGACGTAGACGAGCTGGAGGAGTGAGGTTATAGACAGTAAACTAATAGCCGGTAATGGATAAAATAAAGCAAAAATGTCGCTCTCGTCTGGGATCAGGTTTTGAGTATCAAATGACTCATGGTTACTTATTTGCCATTTGTTTTTTTTTGTATTTATTTTAATAGTACATGCTTGACTGAGCCAGTCGTGTCAGAGTTCACCAATGTCTGTCTTATAACTTATATGAACTGGGGTTTAAGCACTGACCTTATGGAAATAAGAGCTACATTTATTGATCCATCATGGGGGAAATTCAGTAATAAATATGTAATGAGTGGCTGCAAGTTATTTAATCATGTATGTATCATTGAACTTGAGGTGTGAGTCCACTGGGCACTTACACATAATGGAAAAATAATACTTGTTCACATTTAAATACATATGTGAAAAAGCCCTTGTACATCTGATACCATAATATGCTCTATACCAGTTTGAGAATTAGCCTTATGCATCAACCATTGATATTAAGAGTGTAAATTTATCCGATCCCATAAAGAAAGCCAATGAAAATGCAGTTTTAGCAGAGCATAATCTGTGCTGCCGAGTTCTTCAACTCTAATGGTTCTGTTGATTTCTATGTTAACCTACATAATCATTCACCATTGTCTAAGGTATCTTGAGCTTTAGTGTTTCATAATGAATCAACGTAATACCTTGGCTTCTGAGACCAAAGAGAGTTGTAACTGCTAATGATAAATAATTAATCGCACTCATATCTTAAGATAATCAAAAACCTAATTTAAAGCGTAATAATTTAAGATGGACTCCCAACAGGTGCTGCTTAATAGTTCTAAATGAGGTGGAGGCAATTATGTGGAGCCCATCTCCTCGAACACTGCATGCTAATTTCTCAGATCATGGCATTTAACTTGAGATATGACCTAGAGCATTTTGAAATTACAGAATGTCACTCAATTTCATATTGTATTTGTTTTGTTGTTATTGACTAAGTACATCTTTATTATTTTAGGATATTGGTAAACTGGATTGCAGCTTTTCATAATGTAAGGTTTACTTTATAAGGAGACATTTAATGTTTAATGTTAATGTCTCATAAGTCTTAGCCTATACAGACTTAGAAGGGGTCAAGGTCTCCACAGGAGAAGTGCAGTCCCTCGATTTCATTAACTCATGCAGTCCAGTCCTATCTTCTAAAGCACAAATGTCCCTGAGTGGCTGGATAATTAACTTTCATCCTGTGAACTGGCAGCTTCGTGGTTTGACCATTATGCTGAATGGTGACAATCACATTCATCGTGGGTTTTGCTTCTCAACAGTCAAATGGACACAACTGAGAGATGGTCCACATGGATGCTGCGGAAGTCCAACTGCTGCAGTGAAACATTTTCCGTATGTCCAATAAATCATAAAAACGTTATGTATGTATCAAACGTACATGTCAGATACACAGTTAGCAGATCCTTTCAAAAATACAAAGCTTAAAAATGACTTCACTGAAAACTTAAGGATGGAATAACACAGGTCAAGCAGGGTCACTTCGACAAGTTAGTATTCAGGAAATTGGGTTTTGTCATTGAATGGGCATGAATTGAATCTGCCCCTTGTATTTATCGTCAGTCAATTTGAATGACTGTAACAATGTGGCAGACAATGCCATTTCTCTGTGGAAATGAATGTGGACACTTCAAGGACAGTCCGTCGGACAAGGTTTTAAACATTTAATTGCTTGGGTGGAAGACTCGGTCTCTACCACATCACCCATCAGGGTTGTTGCATAGTGTATAAATTCAGCCTTTGAAGAGGATACTCTGCATTGTGAGCATCATACAGCTACATCACACAGTCTGTTATAAATTGCATCCACCCCCACAACATCAACAACAACGAGTGTTATTTGCTGCTTTTATCACGCCATAATCCCCATTGTGGGGAGGACTCCATTCAACGCTGCCGCTTATTTTATAAAGATTTAACTCTCCGAAACAGGCAGTTTTATTTCTGAAAAAAAAAGAATGACATCTAATTCCCTTCAATTGCCCAGTGGGGGCAAACTAAAGCTGCTTTGAAAGGGCACTGATCTAAAGAGCCTCTCTGATAAACATGCTCTGGCTTATTTTCTGGTTTTGATCTATCTATTGGTCACAGTGGGTCTCTGTGAAGGATTTGTACATTGTTGGAGTTGACTGACCAAGCGTTCTGCCCTCTGGGTATCACAGCATCCTGTGCTGGAGAAAATCTGCCATTTTCTCCTTGACTTCTCTGAAATAAAACTATAGAATTTAAAGTTTTTGCACACCGTCCTTTCTCATATTTATATGTCCAATAATTCTGCAAACTTGAGATAGATTTCCTGGCAGGGTCTCTTAACACCAGCGCCATGAATCAGTCTCATGCTGAACTCATCATCACATCCTCCAGACCAAATCACATCAACACTGATGCATTGGCAGGAGGTACAGTAAAATCTGTAAAACTGCAATGGCAACACCACCCCTCAGAGATTTCCCTCCACATTTGATTATAAGACAAATTGGTTAATTAATAGTAAGTACAGCACTGTGTGATAAATGCCCCCGTGTCCACTCATTCTACAACTTCAAAGTGCTCTATCCAGAGAGACTCTTGTCGACTTCAGTGGCACGTTGGCAGCAGCCTGCTGTAGACTTTTCTTAGTTCGACTGGATACTATCTTCTTGGTAGCTTCAGTCAAACAGAGAAGGGATATTCAGCACTACTTAAGTTACAGTAAATTACTTAAGAGACTATGTTTTTTTTATTTACACAAATCAAGCTTATCTGTGTGTTTGAGAAATGAACATTGAAACTAGGTCCTCTGATGCATTTTAAAAATAAGCAATCACTGCATCAAACAGAGTGTGACAAGGAAAATTTGTTGAGAAAGAGCTAGGTAACACTCACCCCATGAACCATATAACTAAATACTATTTTACTATTATACTATAAGTATCATTTCTGTAGGACTTCCTCTGTCTTGAAAAAGATCTTAATGTTTGTGCCATGTTTAATCAGATAATGTCTGACAGTCTGGCATTGTTCTCCATACTCCACACACTATATGAGACAAACCAGACGTGTACATGCTTCCTGCCTCTGTACTACACTTTCCAGCAGTAGGACTAGGAAAACATTTAGAAGCTCATCGTTAATTAGGTTAATGGTTAATGCTCACTACACATCAACTGCAACATGCTAAGGATAGAGGATGATTTAGTCCGACAGTCTGCAAACCTTTTTGTTTTGAAGACAATACATCATTTTAAATGATCTAATAAAGTGTCTTCATATAGCTTGACAGTGGGTATATGCACCCAGCTGACAGCTGGACAATGTGAGATGGTGCAAGAGTCGTATAAGATTCTCAAGCATCCTCTATAATCAACCATGGTCACATGGAAGAGAAGAGGTTTGACCTCCTTTCACCTGTAACTCCAAAGTCTGTGTTTTCATCAGAGAGGAGCACATTAAAAATCATCATGACTTTGAATGTTTTCTTCCTGAAATGTGCCTGTGGTCATGATAAAATAGGTGGTACTGACGAGGTCTATTAGTTTATTTCTTTTAGAAACATTGAGCTTCTGTTCCTGCAGGACAGGATCAAAGCTGGAGCCTATCAAAGAGCAATTAGAGTGTCCAGTGCAAACACTGCGCAGAGATCAAAGACAGGGCCGCATAACACGACAACCACTGAGATCGAAAGTAACTACATCCCATTATTAGTGTGAGCACATCCACTAATGGGGCTTTGGATAAAACAAGTCATTTTTATTGCAAAGATGGTGCTGGTGTGTGTTGAGGTGCTGTGGCTAATCTCTCAGATCACTGAAGCAGGTAGCAGCTTTTTATTCTTCCTTTGAAACTTTGTATTATCATTAAACAAAGTACAGTTGAGATGCATCCTGCTGTACTGTATGCTGCGAACCGTGTTGTGCTTCACTTAAACACAGATACTATAAAGTAGCCATTGCTATTTTGCAGGGATGACGTATGTCTCATCAAATCCAGACACACATGATTTGATGGATGTAGTAAAATTCTGCAGTGTTCTGTATGAGCAAGATATACGACTAGCAGAACAAAATACGAGAAAGTGGTTTACAGGCTGTTGTGTGTCCTTGCTGCATTAATAAAGGCAATGTCAGAAAAGAATGAAATTAAAGTTGACGTTGCACTGTCTCATTTCCTCAGAGGCAGGTGAGATTTCAGCTAAGGCACTGAAATTACAGCTTGGTGAAACTAAAGCAAATTTACAAAAAATGTAGACGTGGAATTTGTATTTCTGTGTATTTCTTCTGTCCATTTTCCTTAGATTGTATGTTAATCATAGCAATACCAATAGATTCTGCTTGGTTCTGTTGGAGTTGAAATTTGAAGATTCAATTCAATTGCTCAAAACCACTTTTAATGCTGTGTAATTGTTTCTATTCTCCCCCAAACCTACTTTGTTAGAGTGCATTGTAAGTTTTCTTATTGACCAATCAGGTTTTCTATGGCAACACCATATGGATTAGTCTGTAAATCAACATACTGGCATGATCCTCAGCAGATGGTAATTACCACTATAGCTGCTGCTCTGCGATACAACTCAGTGGTGCTTTCAAATTAACATCTGGCTCCGTCATTAAGTTGTATAGGGAGTTAAGTTGTAGGGAGAGAAACAATCAACATAAGTCAGCAAAAATGTTAAGTCATGTTCCTTTTCAAAGCTGTGTCTTTAATGCCGGGTATCTCCTTTCTGATGACTCACCTCTGATGTGTCCTGTCATGTCTACGTGTCAGATGTTGTAGCCACAATGACAAAAACAGATGTGTGAATTTGGCCCAATTAAACTTCATGCATTCTCTCAAGTTTTTGTTCTGCACAAATGCAATTTGTTTATACTGATCGTTCCTCACAAGGATGAACAGTGTGTATGCTTCAGGTCCATCAAGCCTATTTAATACATTCTCCTGAAACACAGACAGCTCATCTAAATGATGATCACGTGACGTAAGATCTTTTTCTGTCTGTTCCATCTAAACAACATTTATTCAATAACAAAAATGGTTCATGTCAGTCGATTTTTTCCTGAGGATTTTTTTTCTAGCAGTGTTGATGTTGTGTCGACCGTATCCTGTGTATATGTGGTGCAATGTTTACTCATGGTTTGGTAGTACAACCTATAGACATCTGTTACATTAACTACTTAATCAGATACTCAGCCTGACTAATGCAGGAGGTTGGGAAAACATCTTTGGATGAGGGATGTAAGAGGTGGACTCTGGTGAAAAAGTCATATGTTTTGTTCAGCTATAACAACAACATGGTTGAGAGACAACAGTCATTATTCAGACAGACACAAGTGCTTGTTTCCTGGGAAAAACATGAACATACCTCATTTTAACTGATTGAACATGCGCCATCCGGACATTTTCCAGGTGACAGTCTAGTATCACATCACCACTGCGCTTGGTGTATCCATATATCCTACATATCTGTGCAAGTAGAATATACAGGAATGAAGACATTATGGAGACCAGATCATTAAAAAACTCCACATGCTACACTAAATTGAACTGTCACAGAAATCAATTTCATAGATCCCATCTATCTTTACCAGGAAATATCAGATTAATAAACGTTTGAACATTTCTATTATCCTTAAAACTAGTATGCATTTCAGACCAACCACTCTATTAGATGTGTTCAGATGATATCTTCTGCTGTGTTACTGTGAGGTATAATTACAGACTTTGTAGAAAGGATCACGGTAATTTACTGGTGAGCCACAGAAATGAGATGACCTTCAATTAAACAGTTAATTAATTGGGTATATTACCACAAATTCAACGATGAGCTGCATAGACTGTGTATGATTATGGTTTTTGAAGTGGTGTACCGAGTGCAACCTAAATAATGCAATCAGAGCCGCTGTCACAAATTATTTTTATGGTGAGAGGTGGTCCAGCTGTAATATGTTAGTGCATTAAATACACACAAAACACAAAATCTCCGTCCTCACCTACAAGTACATCCACCATAGACACCCACCCCCCAACTCATGGAACCGCTCACCCCCCAGACTTCCACACGCTCCCTGTGCTCTGCCACCACCTACAACCTCCTAAACCCCCCCCAAGACGAAGCTCCACACCATGGGGGGGCTGGGCCTTTTGCGTAGCTTCTGTGTGAAACCCTGAACACCTGAGAGCACCACAGGCTGCTTTAAACTCAATCCCTACCTTTTTACTAAAGCCTATGGCTAATTATTTTAAATGTCTTTTATCTTTTATTTGTGCACTTTCAAATGTAAAGTGAATTATAAATAAAATGTATTATTGTTATTATTACTACTACTAAGTAATTGCAATGCTACCTGAACAGTGTTTCTGAATACTGTATGAGAGTGAGGTTGTGAGACAGACAGCTATGAATAATGGTTCTTCAGTGTGTTGGCACAGGTGAGGAGCTCTGTCAGTCTCACTCTGAGCACATCAACTGGCACAAAACACAACTGGCCACAGTTAACGCACCACATCACCCGCTGCCAGGCAGCCGCCAATCAGTGCACGAGGTCACTGGAATCCGTGAAATCTGAAGCCGTCCCAAGTTTTTTTCCAGACAGATGATAATTAATAATTAGATCCCAGGAGAAATGGGTCCTTCAATCAACCTCCATTGTTGTGCGCGGTTTGTGAGGGCTTGGCCATCAACTGACTGAGTGATCATGCAAGGAGCATAATTACCATCAAGGGAAAACGATTGCTTGTTTTGTTTTGTCCACCTACGAACCCTCAACACCCAAAAGAGAACCACTTTTCAGACCTAGAGCAACGGATGTACTTCCAGTCATTCCATCTGATGATTAATAGACCTGGACAAAAATGAATACATGTTCCTATAAGTTGCAATTTATACACAAATAATCCAACGTCAATTCTCAAAATCCAAAGACTGTCTTTGCATTTGCACCTTTTCTCTCTAACCACCTGCTGAAAATGACTTCACAAAGACAGTCACAGTCTTTTAAGTAAAATGACAAACTGATCTGCCTTCTGAAACACTATTAAAACACAACTGTCCAAATACTGTTGCCAGCAAAGAAAAAAACACAGTGGAACAACATCTTCGGTGCTTCGTTCACTAAAAATAGCCGCAAAATGGGAATAAGAGTGAATTCTGACTGTAGCTGCCCAGTGCAAATGAAAACAAATCTAAGAATTTAATTTCTCTATGATTTTTATTATTCAAGTTGATGACTGAGTATGAGTTGACCACTCGCAAAATCTGTAGTCATGAGACCAGTTCTGGAAATAAAACAACTTCTCCTCAGCTCTAATTGGTACACATGCTTCAGTTAATTGATCATTTATGTTCTGTTTCCGTAAAAATACTGCTTGAAACTGTACTGAGTAGCCTGGTCAAATTCATTTCTTTAATATTACAGCACCGGTGTATTTATGAGTGTGCACTCCTTGATTATTTACAGCTAAGCAGGCTTTACTTTTGCTCTGCAGAACAATTTTCAATGAATAACAGTAAAAGCTATATCATCCTCTGGGTAGCAATCCAATTCAGTACAGGTAATTTAATTCAAATGGTGTTACTACATAATTCAGGGGAGGCACAGGATCACATAATTTGTTCTGGAAAGTGGCACTTTATTCGCTTAACAACTCAGTGGCTTTGAAGTGGGAATAGTATTATTTTCTTTGGAGGCCGTCAACAAATAATTAAGACAAAACTGGGAGCTAACAGTTAAGGAAACAATTTCTCCATCCCATTGGCCTTCCAGGAATTTAATTTAATTTTTATCTTGAGGGAACCTGTCATGACTTGTTTTAGTAAATGTGTCATCTCACATTTAATGTTTTCTCCTCCACAGAACATTTCCAATATTGAGTCTAACATGAGTCTGAGAAATATTGTGGAAATTAGATTAAGGATAAAAAATGATCCTACTGTGTCATTCTCCGAGAGATCATCTAAGGTTACACTTTCTTTTATTTATTTCCCCTGAGATAAACTGCAGGACACGAACCTCACTGCACAGCTCAGCTCACACCTGTTATCATACAGAATCAATCTCGTTCCAGTTTTAACAAATGAATCAGTGGATGATGGAATGAAACATTGTTAAGTCTGCCCCATTAAAGAGTCATTCAGTTGAATGTCATTATTGACCTTCAACACCCATGTATAGGCTTACAACATTCATCAAGTAGCACAAAGATCAATAGATAGATTACCTTCAGAAACACTAAACTGAGTTTCATGCTCCAAGGTCATGCTATTTTTACTAGTATGTTGTAAAGGACACACAGGATAAAGCAAAATGAATTTGAGTGACATATTAGATTATCTATATATGTGTGTCTGCGGAATGCATTAAAGAACCACATGCCCTTCAAATGATGATTATAATCACTGTTGATGTTTCATTGGATATTTTTTTTTTACTCTATTTGAATGTAAAAAGGAAAACTGGACAAAGGGATGATAGGAAGGTTCATTCTGTGTTGCATCAGGTTGGGAAGTTAAGAAAAAGGGGGAACAAAATAAGGGTTAGTTCCATCTGTCATCCAATCAGGGGCCTGTGCTATATGAGCGCCGGACCCATTTGCCAGTCGCCAATTCAATCCAAGCATAGCTGCCGCATTCAGAGACAGGCAACCAGGTTGTCACTTTGAATGTGTTTATTTATTCTCATTTCAGTAAGTCTGCTGGAACGTGAAGACAGCTGGCTCAAATTGATTCCCACGTACAAATAAGTTGGAAAACAGTTGGGAATGAACTGTCAAGAATACATATGGTGGCTCCATGCACATATCCACTCTCTTTGCTGCTCCATATAAAATGCAACCCTGCATGTCAAATACTGTAAATTTTGGGAAGGGTTTCGTTATTACTTTTTACGAAAAAAAAAATGAATTGGAGAAACTGATGGCCACATACTTTGAAATATTTGTAAATGGCTGCATTTTCCATACATTATGTTGAAGTCACCGATGTGAGCAAAGTCACTTTGAGAGCATGGTGCACTGACTAATGTGTGGATTCATTCATATGCAAACACACTATATGAGCAACTGCAGCGTCAGCGTGATGCTTAAAACTTCATTCAGCCGTATGGTCAAATACACGACTGGTGTCTTCCTCCTGAACTACATGCGGTTTGTGGGTCCAGTCATGTCATGAAGCTGAGGCTGCACCAGTGCAAGACTCCCTCGAGGGCATGTCTATTGTGAAACAAGCTCCTCGGTGTTAAATGGCAGTCCACAGTAGCCTGAAAACTAAAACCTTAGGTAACCTAAAAGTACTAAGGTATTGGTTGTCTTCATTAATGACACAGATGCTTCATCATCTCGTTATAAATACAGATCCTGCTGTCGCCACAGACAACTCAGAGGCTCTTTCTTATTTGATGTTCCAGTATCATCATGCATATGTAATGACTTGAGTTCTGAATGATACTCACTGATAAATGCTAGAAGTTATTTAATTTGGTCTATTAGTATCTTATTTAGTAACAGACACTAAATCTATAATTAATAACTCATCACTGAAAAAAAAATTACGTCCACAATGCAACAAAAAGCTGACCTTTTTTGTGATAAAATTTGGTTAAAACAATAAGACAGACTCTTCAGCAACAGGCCAAAACACCAGTCTGACAGTTATTGCTATTATTTCTAATATAATGAAATAAGTGCAACAGTTCAAGAATTTGCCAATGTAATCAATTTGACTTTGTAACTTGGCAGCCCTAACGGCCTTCAAGAAAGACTGCCATGTCAAATGACTCAGCATGGTTGCTCCAAGTGTGTATTTGTGTGTGTTGGGCATGGGGAGGGGGGACACACCTATCAGAGTGGGGGCGTATTAGAGTGGAGAGAATGTGCGCCCATAAAGAGAAAGGAAAAACAATAAATCAATGAAGGCTATTGATGTTGGGCCTCGACAAAAGCCCTTCGGTTTTATTCAGATGCACTCAGTCTCTTAAGAGGCCTCTGTAGCTGGAGGCAATCACTGACCACAGGCAGTGGTCAGTGATTGGAAATGAAAAATCAGAGCCTGTCAGAGTCAGATCAAAACAAAACAGAGTCGAAACAGAGAATAGGGGGTTTAGGTCTAAAATAAAGTTGATTAAACAACTTATTGAACTGTAAATCTGTTACAAACTACTATACAGTTCAATTATAGTAAAAAGGTAATCTGGAGCCCTGAGACAGATTAAAAATACAATAAAATGAAAATAAAAGACAAACAAGAACAGAGGTCACTCAACTCTCATGCTGAGTTAAAAGCCAATGAATAAAAGTTTTAAAACGTGATTTAAAAGTAGGTAGATTGGGGGACATTTTTATTTCTAATGGTAGCTCATTCCACAGTTTAGGAGCCACCACAGAAATGCTGTTCCTGAAAATGGGGTGGTCCAGTTTATTCCTGTGTTGGAAAAGGTCATTTTCCAGGTGAGATACTTGTCACCTGTAATTTATCTACAACATGTTTGATTTGACATCGAGGCAAAACACTGATGTTTTTCCAACATTTACTGATTCTCTGATTTTAGTCAAGTTTTCACATTTATCTCAGTCTTTTTTTCTCCATCCACAACTCTCCTAAGAATACTGTATTTCAAGTGATCCACAGATATGCGGAGGGATGAGCTCCATGCTAACGAATGATGACTGGCTGCTGTCAGTGGTACAAGGTTGTTAATTTTTCTTTAAAGACATCCTCAGACACGCAGGCCACAGAACTTCACTACTGTCACAGTGCTCTCTAAAACCCTGGGTACATAGGAGCACAAGGTAGGTAAAACATATGTATTTCCTCAAGAATACAGGTTTTCCAGAAATGTGTGAGAGAGTGGGTCGGCATCTATTGCAGCCATAACCATTCCTGACACCTCTCTGAATTGTGTGCTGGGATGAAATGTGATGACAGCTTGGTCTTAAATCATGGCCGTTGGCAGAAGCATTATAAGTGTTAGTTGGGGGGTCTGCTGAAGTGACTCGAGGCTGAGGTCTGACCTTGGGGCTAAGCAGTAGTCTTAGTACATATCACCCTGGCACTTTTGAAGCGATGGGTTGTTTGTGTTGTGTGCTGAGACAGGTGGTGACACCTATTTTTTAACACGGAATGCTTTGACCTTTTTGCACATTCTACTGAATCAAAAAAAGAAGGTATTTTCTGAGGCCAGGTTTGTCTGCTCTTTACTCTATACTTTCCATTTAAAGTGGAAGGATGTGCTACAGTCAAACCACATGTAGCCGATTTTAATCTTTCAAAGCCATATTTTTTATTAATATGACATCAAAAATAATTTAAAAGTAGAGTTACCACTTCAGGGTCACGTCCACCAACCAGACAATTCAAGACTATATGTAGCAAACGTGTTTCAATCTGGTAGCACAGTATACCACCAGTTTCAAAGAAGAACCTACAGATTAGGGTCACCAGTTCAGTATACAACCAAATGGGAAATATGGTCACAACCCCCCCCCCCTTCTGTTCCTGAGGGTGTTCTGTGAGGTCACAGTGATCTTGACTTTTGACCACCCCTGAATTCTTATCAGTTCATCGCTGAGCCCAAGTGGATATTTGTGCCAGATGTAATGAAATCCCTCCAGGCATTCCTGACATATCACATTCATAAAAAATGGGATGGACATGCTGTCACAGTGACCTTGAACTTTGACCACCAAAATGAATTAGGTCACTCTTGAGGCAAAGTGTAGGTTTGCACCAAATCTGACGAAATTCCTCATGAGATGACATGTCCACGAGATTGAGATGGACATCGAACGGACGGACAGACTGACAATCTGAAAACATAAAGCTTTTGCCCGCTGCTGTTGCTAGTGAAGGAGCATAAAAACATGGATGTCCACCCCTTGTGATGCTCAAATTAATAGGATTGCTTATCTGTTTATACTAAGCATAAGAAATTCCCAACAGTCTGCGATTGTATTTGACAGACTTCGGGAAGCTCCCTGTCAAAGTTAATGACATATTTCTATCCCTTTGGCAAGGTTATAGGTGCTCCAGTGTCTGTGTATTAAATTACATACAGGGCAATGCTCCTGAAGAGGCAGCTGGGAATACAAATGACTTCTGTCTCTGTCAACCTGGGTCTGTGATTAATACTGACCATAGCTGTGCCTGGGTTTGGAGGATATTGGGCTGTTTCATCTGTTAAGTGACAGATTAGGAGCTGACTAGAGTTAGCTGTTGTCACTCTGGGGCTTCGAGAGCACCTGGGTGCTAGTCATACATATGAAAAACCTGTTTCTAAGGGTGACAAACAAAGACAAATGATGAGTAAAATCAATAAGATAAGAAGCAGTGGGAATCTCTTTGTACAGCAGATGTTACAAAGCTTAAAGTGTCTTACATATTTGTGAATTTGTCTCTTCTCACTATCTATCTGTCTATCTATGGTAGTGATACTCAATCACAACATGCTCATTGATTGTCCTGTAATATATGACTCCTCTGGTTAAACCATTGATTACTGTCTCAGCAGAAACACGGGTCCAGGGATAAATTATATGATCATCAACATATTAATTATACTTCACCCCAAATCACCCTCCCCCTATTCGAGCAGTAAGTCATATCACATCCACAGGACATCACACAATGTCATACTGGTCAATCAATAACAGCAAACAGCTGCCTCTGGCCTCATTAATACTCATCCAAGTTTATCTGATTAAGAAGAATTTTAGGAATAAATTCCTATCGCTGAAATACAGTTTTATGCAAACACATTACAGAAGTGAGAATTTACTTGCTCTAATAGTAATTAACATACTAACAACAACAACTTGTTACTGAAAGTGACACTTTATGAAAAAGAGTCTAAAATCCTCTGCACCCGAACACCTTTGACAGTACTGCTTAAATTTATGTGGTTATTGCATCACGGACGAATAAACGTCACAAGTTTTGTTTGGCAAGGTTGAGCGGGTGAAGTATTAAGTCACTAAATTTCCCCTTGGTGAATTTCATTCCCCTTGTCAGCATTGCAAACAAAATGACAGCTAAGCATCTCACATACCTACAGCAAACTGCACACAGCAGCATTTTTTTAGAGCCTTTAGATGAGGTGGGGGTGGGGGGGGTAGGTTTGATGTGGTCTTGTTGCTCTGACTGTGATGTCGCCCTGATGCAGCGTCTGCTGGTCATTATCGACAGCCTTCCCACGTCCATTTTGAAAGGAGCCAATTAATTGCAATCATAATCACAGCTGTCTGCGCGTCAGAGGGAAGCAGAAGAAAATATAAGTGACAGGTGACTCCAGGTTTTCCAATTCAACAGCAGCCCGGATCTCAAAGTTAAAGTAATGAAGATTACAAACAGGTTGGATGAATCATTCAGTTCAAGAGTAATCCTGACCCCAGGTGATGAGGAAGGATGGACTGTGCATCAATCTCGCATCTGCTCACTGCTGAATAATGTGCTTAGGCCTAGACTCAAGAGGCCCGGGATAGCTGGTGGTTGGTGGTGTTTATGGCGAGTAGCCACATATAAAACGAGGGAGGAATAATTGACATGTCACTCATGAGATAGAGCCTCATCTTCCGTCTCTGCTCTGAAGTTGAGAGATTTATGATGCAGTGATTCACAGACATTTATGGTTCTGCCGTCATGCACTTCTTCTGCAGGAGACAGCCTCTCTCTCAAGACTTTGCGGTCAACTCTGAGACAGTGTCGTGGACCCAGAGGAGCTGCAAGGTGTCTCAGCAGGAGGGTCCATCTTTTTTTTTTTTTCTTCCTCATATAGTGTCATCTCAGTAACAATAATTTGCCAAACTCAAAGTTGATGGTAAACTTCGGATTCATAAGCAGCAAAAAAAAAAAAACGCAACACTCCCTCTGTCCTTTGACCTTTTGTTCTCTGTCACTGACAGTGCTCACAGATGTGTTTCATTAAGTAAGTGTCAAAAAAGTGTCCTTTGAGATCACAACAGTGCAGTGATTTTAATTTGATGTGTAGGTTTTGGCAAGTAAACATCTGCTGACATTCTGTCCTTGTGTGAGATGCAGAATAAATCAGTTATTGATTAACAGTTACAAGATATATGTATGCAAGCTGGTGTTCTGTGCTCTGTTCAAAGCGAGAAGTCCATTTGATAAAAGTTATTATAACCTTCATGCCTGACAAATGCAAGACTCAGAATAATGGCTATACTCTTCCGTGTTGACTGTAGCTATAAAAATCAATTGGGAAATGTCATTTGGCCATATGACTGGAAAATATGGCCTTTTTAACTGCTCTGAATACTACAAGGAACAGACATCACAACTTTAAACTGTGTCTATCTCAGCCAAATGAATGATAATCAACAGCACATCTGCATACACTTCTTGCAAAAATGTAAAATGGACACTGTCTGTAATGTGGGAAAATTTGGCTGTGACTGAAATCACTCATTTCTCCAATATTTCACTGCTCCCTTTAGAATAGACTTAGTAACTGATCTTATCATGGACATTACATTGAGACTTTTAACACTTGAATTATTTTTATGTTGGTTCATTATTGGCAGTAAAAATGACCAACTAATCAGCTCTATGTGTGTGTCAGCAAAATAGATGTGTTTGAATGTGTGAATATTTAGGGTTATGTCGTGCCTACATTTCCAATACAAAACTGCAGAACCTCAACATTCAATCACTATGAATTTTATTCAGCACATCATTACATGTCTATGGGGTTAGTCATGACAGATTCTCTTCCCTTTCAATGATCCTCATTGATCTGCCAAGAACCAGTGACCTTGGGTCAGTGAAGGACGTGGGGCTGCACTAATGAGGTGGACTAGCTAATTAAAGGAAAACAAGGAATCAGGATTTTAAAAAAGGCTACATGTTTATTTGGATTTTTATGATGTCCTTCTTCTGTAATTAAAAAAATATCTGTCTTTGAAAATCACTTTGAGAAGTCTGTTTCCCAGATTCTACAGTGTGAAGACACTGACTTGGGTACTGAACTGACTGTTATGAGGTGAACTTGCTCAGAAAATAAATAAATAAAAGACTTTGATTTTTGTCCTTGGGCGAACTGACATTTTCTCTTTTTTTTCCCCCTATAAAATAAGTTTTGACAGAGGAATTTTGAAATCCTGTGCTAGGACGCGGTTAATGAGATGGTGACCCTTAGCCAGCCTCAGACACTGAAGTTATGATTTCCAAAACGACGCTGTGGTTCACTGGCAGAACTGGAAGAAATGATCCAGAAAAAAACAACAAAAAAGCATTTTAATTTCATCTCATGACTTATTATTATTTTTCATTTTATTAATTTTTTTCCTCTGCAATGTTCCTTAATTACATATTCAGGGACCATGGAAAAGACACCTAGCTAATAAGAAACTGTGCTTGCCATTCTCCATCTCCACTGCTAGAGGCCAGGTTTAAATTGACTGAGAATTACTAGAAACAAACATCCTGTGAATATTTTTCTTTCCAATTTTTTTTATATAACCACATCATTACTTCCTTATCACTGACTTGCGTGTCTTGAGTATTTTGGACTTCTAATTAACGTAAAATTGCAAGTAAATAAATAAATAAATATTAGTCTTTTAAATTTTGATTGCATATAACACCTCCACCTCCACCCCATAAATTAATTTACCACTGTATTGGTTGCTCTGGGCAGGGCTTTGCTGTCTCATGCATATTGCAGGCCGGTCATTTCAGCGACTCAAGCATTAATTTCATCGTTCTTGTTAGATTTCTACAAGATACTGTACATCAGCAGCAAACAAATAAAAATGCAGCCCACAAAACATTTATATCTATCGCACCATCAGTAATAAACCCTGCCTCACACCAGGCTTCGTATTGTTTGTGTGAAAGAGACAATATAAATAATGCATTTTCATTTTTTTCCCGAAATGTGATTGGATTTCCATTCGTATTGAGCAAAGCGAGCTGGGACTTATTGTCCTTTCGTCTTTGTTCACTCCTCAGCAGCAGAGACAGTTGGTGTTGAGACTGTGTACCACACCTGATTAGTGCTCCAGCATAAACAATGGAAGGGAGAAGAGTCCAGGACGGCAGCAAGTGGATTTTAATGGTGCCAAACCCTGTATCAGCATTAGAGAGGACTCGGTGTGTATCTGTTTTTTTTTTCTGGGGAGACTCAGGGATTGACTGAGTGATGGAGAAAGACAGGAAATAACTGTATATGTCTCTCCTATGTGTGCACACCTGAGGGATGCACAAATGTGTTGTTTCCCTGCTCAGCAGCTCAACAGGGCTGGTGTGAGAATCTACGAAAACACCCGTGTCTGGAGATCTACTGTGTGTGGAGTCAAACATAGCGAGATCAAAGGCGAGGGCATATTTATAGTAGCACTGGTGAAGCAGTTCATCACACATCTGAGTAGTATGTTCAGTAAGAAATGTTCTGTAAGCCCTGAAGGGAACAGATGCAGAAATAATTTATATCCAGTGCAACTACATCAAAAATTTTATTTTATTTATTTTACTCTATATTTATACATTCTATTTGTTTAATTGTGTTTTTAATTGTGTTCTTGTACCTGATGAAATCTATCTTTTATACACATTATACCTCTTACACAGTGAGTCAAAGTCAATTTTCCACCACGGTGGATAATAAAGATTTGTTGTATTGTATTGTAAATTGCTGCACTTCCCCAATCAATTTAACACAATATGAGCGTACTACATACTGGAAGGATACCTAATTGATATGTGAGATGATGTGTGAGCATCTTGTGACTTAGCTTCAGATAAATATGATGAACAGCCTGCTGCAGATCATGAGGTACCCTTTGGGCAATGCCTTTCAAAAAGACTTTTTAACACTATATTTGTGTCAGTCTGAACTGCCCAGTGCTTCAGAGTGCCCCTTTGTTTTGCATCAGTACACTCATGAAACGCCGGAGGATCCTCCCTTGCTGGCTAATGTGCCATGACGCCTGTTAGATGGCTCTGCGTGCGCTAGAGAACAAGATCAATGTGGCTCACATCAATCCTCATACCTCCAGATTCTCACAGGTTCTCACCACTGCAAACCTGAGGACAGTTCACTTCACCTGCTTTTTTCGTGACCATTGTTGCACATTGGCCATGTTTGAAATCAGCTGGGATACAATCAGTTAAGCTCTATCAGAGAAGACAAGTATTTGCTGATGCACTGTCTATTTGCAATGTGCAGTTAGGGATCGAAGACAGATTAGTGCAGTGGATAAGAGCTCCTCCTCTAATCAGCTGGTTATTATTACGATCGGCCTGATTTCCCCATTCGATTCAATTCAATTATCGAGGTCTCGATTCGATTACCAACCGATTTTTGATTATTAACAATCACCGATTCGAGCTTAACTGCTACAGAGACGAAGGGAGCAGAGATGAGTGTGTTTGCCGTCAACATGCGTCCTGTTGTCATGTCCTGCCATGTCCAGCCAAAATGTATCCACACGCTGGCTTTTAGCCCTGATGGAGCTGCGGTTAAATCCTGTCTGACAGCCAGTGACTGGAGGAGTCACTGCTGTGTGTTCACTGGTTTGTATTACAATAAAAAAAGCAAAATTATCGATTTTAGGAGATGTAATAATCGACTCATAATAATCCAAACAATAATCGCAATTATTGTGTTGCGATATCAACACCGACTTCCAAATAACTGACATTTGGACGGACCAGGCCAGTGTGCTCTTTCACAACAGAGAGGTAATACAAAGTGATATCTTCACTCACAGGGCACAGGAGAAATATGGAATTACCCATACCACCTGCCCATGGTCTTTGCCATGCTTGCTTTCAAGATAATGAATTCCTGCAGGCGGACTCTGTGACGGGAGCACCACTTCACAACGCTGCACAGCTGCAGCCCTTCAGCAGCAGAAATATTTCTAAACAGGCTCATTTGGCATAGGCACTGTAACAGGAAAGATCACGGTCCTACAACGCAAAGTCATCTCGTCAGGGCAAAATGAAATTACAAGTAAAAAGGTCATGTGTTTTCCATGGACATGTTGTGCTATTTCATAATAATCATTATTTAATATCCAACGTCTTTTCTTATCGCAACACAAATCTATTTTCAATGAACCAACTTGATAAGTCATGAAGGCTACACCCATGGCTCTGAGTCTACAGCTCTGTGACCTTACACAGGAATCACACTGCACAGAAATGCATAGAGTTAAATCCTGATTGAGCAAACCGCTAAATCGTGTTCAACATCTTTTAGCATGTTAACTTGCAAACATTTGCTAATTAGACCTAATGGGAAAGTCATTCATTTTTCTGGTAGTATTCAAAGCTACATTTCGTTCTGTTGGGACCATGTATCTGTATCTACAGTGTAGCAATCTTTACAATAGTTTTCAAGACACTTCAAGAGTAACCCCCCTTCGCCAGTGGGGGAATAATGGAGGATGCAACCCCTGGGAACCTTCAATGTTGATACAACATTTCGCAGGTATTCATTCAATATTTGTTGAGATATTCCAGTCTTGACCAAAGTGGTGGACCGACCAACTGACATTGTTGTTTCAATGTGCCTGCATGGCTTAAAAATCCCTTTTCACATGCTGTTTATGAATCGTGACAAAAAGCAGGGTGCACGGAGATTTGGCAGGATGAAATCCATGTGATATGCACAACAACAACACTGATGGACTCGGGAGAAATTTGATTACATGCTGAGCCTGGAGCAAACTGCAATAAAATGTGCACTAGTGCTTCAGTTTGCCAGCATTAGTCCTGCCTTAGGCTTTTTAAAACAGATAACACTGAAGCTCCAGAAACCTGTTTAGTTATTCAACTTGTGAAACACAATCACAACAAAGACATGGGGAGTTTACACTGTTGGGGCCTTTCCAAGATTAACTCATTTCTCAGTCTTGGTAGAAACGGCCTCTCTGGGGTGTTGGGAAACATCTCCACTGATGATGAACACTGGAGGCTATCAAAACTGTAACTGTCAGTCACAAGCAAGACTTTAGGGCTAAAAACATTATTAGTCCTGCCCCCCATTTCTCCTCACAGTGGAAGTACATCATTCACTCTGTCCCCGCTTTCCATCACCATAATCTAGGCGTAATTAGAACCTAATAGGTCCATTTGTCACACTATGGAAGCATGGAGGCCTTTGATAGACTGTGATTAATCCGTTTCAAACAGGCAGTTGTTGGTTCTTTCTGGTCTACAATTATTCTGAGATTTGATAGAAGGAATTACTCTTTCACCAACTAGGAGATTCATTTCAAAAAATTATCTGTGATCCACGTCTTCATTTTCCCTTTGGACATTTGTTATTGTGAAAATTAAGTGTGGGCTCGAAGTACAAAATAGTCTGTTTGTCAATGAGTTTATGCAAAAATTTGTGAACCACTGTCCACCTTAACATTTTGTAGCCTTGGGTCGGGGGGCCGACCCATTCAGAGACTTAAAAACAAAAAAAAGAATCTTAAAGTCAATTGTCAATTCCAACCAGAAGCCAGTGAAGTGAAGAGAGCACCGGAGTTATGTGCTTGTGTTCCTTTGTCCCAGTCGGGAGACGAGCTGCAGGCGGCTAAGCTCTGACTGCTCAGTGCTGATGAAGACGTTGTCTTTGCCAGAGATAATTGAGATTGATGGTTTGTATTTTAATGAAATATTGAAATAGTATCATAAATCTGTTATAGTGTCATAAGCTTTTTTAAGTGATGATTGTTAGACTGACAGCGGTACAACGCTGCAGGAGTGCATTTGAAAAAACCTACAGACCTGATTAATATAAGTTGTAAAATTGGTGTCAAATGGGAGGCATAAAATGTTTTGTGGCAAAAAATAAATCATACAGGCTTCCATAATTGACTTTCCCTTTAAGGGACTTAAATGTGCTCTCACTTTCACTTACTGTGATGAGAATGAATTAGGGAATTGCACAGAGCTGCAGAGTGCTCCCTGAAAGTGTTCTATAAAGTGTGTGCCTGGGAAATGCCTATAAGAAGTCCCCAATGAAGGCCCAGTGTAAAGCTATAAAAATGTGTGCCTATCTTGATTCAATATACCAAAAAGAGTTTTTAAAAGCAGCAGACCTTTTTGGATGGATGAATTGTGTCTCTCACTTTCAAGGTAGCCACTGGTTGCCATTCACAGTAGTTCAGTGTCATCTCCAAACCTGACACAGCGAAATAGGTCCGGCTATGTGAGACTGCCTTATTACTGCTGTAGTTTGAATACAAAATTTTCTTTTACCTTGAGTCCATCTACATGTGTCTCTCTTTTCTACAATGAGAGCATGACGACTCTTCATCTTCACCTCACTCACCCGTTCCCAGAATTTCTCCACATTCATCACATTCTTTTGACAGTACATTTAAAATCACTGAATAGGACTGACCCGATATCAGATTTTGTGAACAATTATAGTGATCAAAAGACTTCACAATATCGACATTATCACGGTATCCATACAAAATATGAAGAAATTAACAATATAACAAGCAATAACAATGCTTTGAGTCAAATTTATCTTCAGCATAGGTTGTGATGTTTGTTACCTCCCCCTCCGTTTCCATTTCCATCATTTACATTTCATTTTTTAAATATTACACTTTTTCTTAAATACTGGTACATGGCAATATGATCCTAGACTAAAAGAACGTATGATTAATCAGCCTTTATATTAAGGGTACACACTCTTTTGTTGATGACAGATAAATGCAATCCAAACCAAATTAATTAGTCACTTTTGTTTTTAAAAAATAATTCCCAACTGGCTCACGGTCCTCAGACACATTGTTGGTGTGTTTGACATTGTACAAACATACCCTTCAAAACTAATAAGCTTGTGTCCTATTTGCATAATTGGAACGTTCTGTGTGACTCTAACTTCGAGCTCAAAGCAGTGAAAACACACTTGTAAACAAAAATGACACTGGAACAAAATATGGTAACCTTGCCAGGTTTAGCACCAATCAACCATAAATTCAAACAACTGCTGACAAAAGATATACCCTAGCATAGACTAATTTGCTCATCGCATTCTTTTTAAAATGAGCTGTTTAGTTTCTATTGTTGAATCTGTGCTGTTATTTGATGCAGCCACTTTGTCAGCTGTTACAGTAAATAAACAGGTGGCCGCATCAGTGTTGATGGAGATAAACTTTGATAACTCTTTCTTGTACACATCCACACAGATCAGACGAAGATTAGTACATTTTTTGTAACATGACGGCACTTGAAAACTAGAAGGGTAACTTTAGCTTTTTTTATCCTCGCTTAGTACCAAGCTCCTTCCTTCCTGAAACCAATGGATAGAACTGTATTGTAATTTATCAGCCCACAACGTGAAACACCACTGGACAAAATGCTGTCTTTTTAGAGTTTGTTTTTGAGAAAATGGCAATACTTTGTAAAGTAACCAATTATAGCAAATCAAATTTCATAGACATTTACTACTCCAAAGCCCGTCAGTCCCCTCAGTCTAAACAATCCCACTAAAAGAGAAGTGGGTCTCAGACTCAGAGCGTCCAACAGGAGCCATTAGTGGCTCTAATCTGCCAGTGTGGGGAATGTAAACAGAAAGCCTCGACAATAACCAAAACCCCTCTAACTCTTTCCATTCCAACAAGCACTTCCAAATGAAACACTGACAATAACCATCTCTCTGCTATCAGAAGTCAAGTAGGAGCACAGGAAAACAATATGGAAAAAATCCAAAAATGATCACATGATGGTCACTGGCTGCACATTTGGACTTGTGCTATGTGCTGGACACACACAGTCCACCTGCACTGAGACACAATGAGAGCTAAATCATGGATCTCTGCAGTCAACATGGAATTTGATATATAGAGATGCACAACGGTGCTTGACCCTGACTAAAGCCATGCCATCAGCTTGTTTTGTAACTAAGCACAGTAATGTGAGAGGAACAAGACAGCATTGTCCTGAACTGAGCCCTTGACCCAGAACAGTACACACAGGCAGATGGGCTGTTGACCATACCGTTTAGGAAATGTGTTGTGTAACTGCCATCAGTGGACAAGGGTATGAAGGAGAAACATACAGTAGAAAGAAAGCGTTCAAACCCCTGCCATGTCTGCACACTTGGACTGTAGGTTTGATTTTGAATGGATTAAAAAAAACAAAAAACACACACACACAAACTGAAATCTCTAATTTACAAAAATATTCAGACCCCTAGTTCAATCATTTAATCCTTAGCTTCAAGTCTTCTTGCTTTGCACACCTGGATTCTTATTCCTGGATCCTCTTATTCTTCAAGGCACGTTCAGGCTCCAGCATATTTAATCTGTGAATTAACATCTTCAGGTCTCTCCACAGATGTTAGTCAGTGCTGATGTTGCTTTCTTGGCTGCATTATGAACCACTGCCCTTGCCTCAAGTCTGCAACTCTATAGCAGGTTTTCTTCAAGGTCCCCTCTGTGTTTGTCCGCTTCTGTCCTGTCCTGTCTATCCTGTCTGCTTCTATCCTGTCCACAGTTCTGAGCAAGTGTGTTCCTGCCTCATCAGACCAGAGAATCATTTCATGCTCCCTGAGTCCAATAAATGGCCTTTGGTCAACTTCAAACGGGCTGCTATATGCCTTTTACTCAAACTTGCCTTATACTTATGTATTTTATGGGCCTTTATTTGACAGCTGCAGCAAGGATAGGCAGAAAACATAGTGAGAGAGAGTCAGGGAGTGACGGCCAACAGGGCTGGGTCCGGACTTTTACATCCACGATGCCATGACCACTGGTATACTGGCTCACCAACTTAAATTAGAACTACAACACAATAAAATGTGCAACAAGTCTGGGTGACTTCAGACTTTCTCACTGCAATGAATAAGTGCTGAGACAATGAATGTCACTGAGACATCTATTTTCTGAATGTTTCTTTTGATGCTAATTCCTCTCAGCAGACTTGCAGCTACAAAGAAAAACATCTAGGCAGTGAGAGTAAAATCCTTCAAAAGGGACAATAGAGTCCACCTTCTTAACTAAACCTCTTTGATGAGACTTTCACTGTATTATACGAGAATTTCTCCCATGTAATGTTAGAGACTTCAACAGACAGCTGACCAACCATGACATGTCTGACCTGTGAAGTTTCTGCCGTTTTGTTCATTCCTCCTGGCACAGCTCGGGGCTGACACAATGATACAATATATCATGTCTTCAATTAAACCTACGGCCACGGTGCCTCAACTTAGTCATCACATGTACCATAAAACATGTGCAGTCTTTGAAGATGGCTCCACAGCAGGCAAAAAGGGGGGGGGGGCGGTTAACCT
>OMNW01015125.1:63144-75513 GCA_900303245.1 Selene dorsalis
CCAAGGCAGTTTTTCTTTCCTGAAATACAGTTTTTTAAATCTCTGTTGATTGTTGGTGACGGTCTAATTTTAATGTCATTCATAAATAAACAACACTATCATCACAGCAAGTATCCTGGGATATCAGTGGCATCTGAGATGACAGGTATGACTGTTCATTTTAATTTGTGGTCTGAATAATACAACAACAATATTCTATTTTGTTAACCTGTTGTTGTTTCTAATCACTTATCAGCTCAGGGTGGAGGAGGAGGAATTCTCAGCACTGGAGGATTTAGTATGTGTTTTTGTTTTCTAAATCTGTTGAGTCTGGCTACTAATTGCTGGTTATTTTATTTATTAACACATCAATATTAAATATTACAGAATCTACCATTCCCTATATAAGCAGCTATTATGCAATACACAACACACCGGGTGTTATGAATTCAGCATGTGTTTTGTTTACACTCATCTATTCTCAATAGTGCATTTTAATCTCGTCAGTTAACAAGGTTGGGTTATTGATCAGTCAAAACATTCAAAAATAAGCATCTCTAGTTTGTTTGAAATAACAACAGTCCACAAAGTAATAACTGAATAAAAGTAGTTTTCAGGGGAATCACCATGTGCAACACGAGCTGGACTGCAAAACCTGAAAATCTGTGCTGCTGGCATAAGATTTAATTACTGCAAGGTAGGAAGACTGCCCGTGTATAATCTCGTTTTGAAAATGTAGCTCCCATATTTGTTTGTCTCATCTGTTCAGTTGGTTTGAGGGAGTCAATCTGCTGTAGGCAGTTAAAAGCTGTATGAGCTGTAGCAGAGAGCCTTTAAGGATTATGAAAAAATCTACGGTGACATTATGATTGACATTATTGGGGTAAAGTTGAGTTTTTCTGGATTAGATATGTCCACTGGCAGAATAACGAATAATCAGAGTAAAACAGAACAAATTTTTACATGTGTGATAGCTGACCATAGGCTGCTTTGTTGTGTGTTCAACCACAACCTTTCTGGGTTGCTTTTGTTGGTGCTGGTTATTTAGGGTCTCTCCAGTGTGCCATGGCATAAGAGAGGAAATTTGTCAGTGTTCCAGCATATCCACTGGCAATGGACCTGAATTTCACAGAACATTTCCACTGACAGATTTATTAAGTGCTTGACATGTTATAGATTTTGAACGTTATTATAAATGCCTGCCTGTTAGTTCCAAAGTTCCCAAATGTATGCTGCAAAAGGGAACATGGGTAAAGTGGCAGAGCACACTGGTTTTGAGCACTAAGAAAAGCCTGGACTGTGGGTCCCAGAGTGGATTAGCAGAGTTTATCAGCACCAGCACACTGTGGCACTCACTGTTTGCACTCTGCTGTGGATAAGTGGCTGCAGAGAGCACCGAGTCCTTGGCCTGGGTCAATAACAGCCCTCCGGGTCCACAAGGTGCTGCTCAATTAGAAAATGTTGAAACCGTTTCTTGGTCAATAGAACCATGGCCACAATCTAGTTCACTATATATCTTGTGAACACTGTAGTTCACTACTAATATGACTAAGTTTATATTCTGCTTTGATTTGAAATGTAATACTTATCAGGTGATTTTTACATGTGACTAGGTGGAGTTACGGGACGTGAAAATTCAAATTTTCACAGCAAAAGAAAAAACCTTATTCTGTTACAGGTAAGTGAATTTACCACATGCCACACAATTCAAACTGCTATCTCTTAAACATTTTTTCCTGTTCCCGTAATGGAAGTGGCTGCATTTCATTGCTCCTCGTCATGTAACATCCATTGCAGATGTCAAGGATTTTGACGTCAGTTATGCGACATGTTTTACTCTTAGAATGAAAACAGATCCCATATGGTGCCTTCCTGACCTTTCTGGGCAAAATGGAGCATCCTGGACACGCTACATGCATGTGCAAACATGGCTGACGGCTTTTAACACTGATGTTTGACAAAGACCATCTGGCCCGCTGTAATATGAAGATAACGTGTGCTTCAAAGTGATGTGGTTTTTCATGCTCTTTGGAGTGTTGGAGTAAGAAATATGCAAATTATACAATAGATTACTGGTTATTAATGAAACAGGTTAATCTCTTTTTTTTGCAGTTAAGGGCTGCATGACCTGCTGTCTGTCTTCTGACAACCATAAACTGGCCAAAGAACACATGTTCTATCACTCAGTATAACAGTATGTTTTGACTCTTTGTTTGTTTGTAAAAGGTCAGTGAAAACGCAAAGTGAAGCAGATCCAAACTAAAAGGTCAAGAGAAACCCAGAAAGTAAACACTGTAAGTCACTTTTGAACATAACAGCACTGAAGCTGTAATGGCACATGTCTGCGTCAGATATCTGATCTGATCCATGGCTTAAAATATGTTTAATCTTCTTCTTAGATTCGATAAACGGTGCAAGAGTCCTGATGGTGTTATGTTGTGGTTGCCGATTAGAAGACGGCAGAAATCAAAGATCTCTTCCATGCCCTTTTAAAATCTAGCCTCTGGTAAAACATTGTTCTACAATGGGTATCATGAATCATTAAAACCATAGCTGATCTGGATTACTGGTTGCCATCAGCTATCATGGATTCATACCTCCAAGATTAAGAGTTCAAATTCTTTGTTTTTTTTTCCATGTCAGCCTATCAACGTGCCCGAGGCATTATTCCAGCCTCCTTTGCCTCCTATTAGGCTGCTTTAAAAGGAACACGAGCATCTGTGAAGCAGAAACCTGGTGTTAAAATGCACTTGTGAACAAAATAGACATTACGCTTCAGTAAGTTTTACTTTTAAGGTTTGTCTTATAAAATGTAGTATTGTCTTATAAAACGCAGTAGTTAACTGGCAAGGTTTGCCTACTTAGAGAACGTTTTTTGGTGTAGTAGCAGTACGTTCACAATGGAGCTGACATGCACATCTTCCAAATGTCAAAGGCCTTGTGAGCCCACACATAAAGCCAGTTGACTGGTTGATCCAACATTAGGGGGAGGTTTTCCCTGAAGGAAAACTCACTTTCAGTTCAATGTACTTCTCAGCACAGTTCTGCCTAAAATGATCTTCTAGCAGAGCAGAGAAAAAAACACATTTCTCTTGTAGTCATCAACCTAATCCCTGTTATTATTCTATCCATGTATATTGATGAATTCCTGGTCTTTCACTTTGTTTCACTGATGTAGGGGTTTGCTTCAGTTGTGTTTCCAATCTAATGCCACTTATTCATTAATACAGACAGGTGGCAAATCAAAGAATTCATGAATTCAAGAAATACAGCTATTTCCTCACTGCACGGTACAGTTAAACAATCAACATCCAGTCATGTCCAGTGGAAGGTATAAAACAGCTCAACAGGTCCAGTTGATTGTGACTTCATATCTAGATGGGACGAAGGAAATATCTATGCAACTTTGAAACAGGGTTCACTGCTGGGGCACAGATGGCAGGAGCTTACAACACAAAGGCTGCTTAGCTGGTTCATGTTTCAATAGGAGTATATAGTGAAGCAACATCTGCTTTTGAATAATAGTGTCCTTAATGTGGTCGAAATGTATAACATTTAAATAACAACAGTTTGAAAGAAAGGGAAAACTGTGTACCAGTGGGCTACTCTCGTGTATTTTTCCAAACACACAGTACACTACATTACTGGGGCAAAACAACAAACAACATCAAACTTCAGTGAAATATTAGTCTTAGCTGAAGCCATAAGAGGTGGGAAAAAATCCAAGTTGTTGTTTTTTCATGAACTTACCCAAGTCAGACATACTTCAATGGGACATTTCCTAAAGTAAATAGGAAATGTATATTCAGCATGGTCATAAAAACCACTTCCCCCCATACTAAAGAACCCCCGTGCTTCCTCTGTCCCCCACCAGAGCCCGCAGATGTGAAGCAGATTACACTCAGTTTACCCCTCCCTCTGCCAGCCCCTCTTTCCACTGCAAAGAAAGAAATCATTCAGTTTCAGCCTTTTCTACAAACATCCCCCTCCCCTGCTATCCCCTCCCAGAAGCAGACAGAGGCACATAGACGACCACACTCTCCAGCCAAACCCTAATTGTGTGTGCGTGTGTCTGCATTTTTTTCCCCCCCTGACATGAAGAAGGAAACCGAGTGAGTATTCGCTCTCTCTGCTTGTGAATAGTTGTCCCAAAACCTTTTGAGACGTTTTTGCTTGACTGAGAGGGTGGACGTGGTAGAATTTGAGAAAAATTACTGGTTAGGTAAGTTTGGTTTTTGGATTTATGAAACTTTACTGTAGGTAGGGTACAGTGTGATGGGAAACTGAGCTTTACTCATCTTATACTCCACTGGTAAAAGTAGAAAAATATAATAAGAAGTATACATTTTAGGCATTTATGAAATTACTGCATGGCTCTAAAATACTGTTATTGCTGTGGATGGTTGTCTGAGACATTTTAGGTCTGGCAGTTTTCACAATTCAGTGTCTGCATATGTGTGTATGTGCAAACATGTCTCCACTGTCCATACCCTTCTTATTACTCTGCCAAGTCTGTTTTTAGCCCTTGGTGCCTCTCTATTCTATACAATACATGGCTTAATGCCAAAGAACCTTTCTGTCATCAGAACACTGAAGGAGCTGAGTGTTGTAACGCCTGTGAAACACACCTGTTCAAGCTTTGACAAGAGGGGCCACGAGGTTGAGCTGCAGGCACACTACAAACACTAAGATTAGCTCTGACCCACAGCTAAGGAGGAGTACGACACATACGGAGATCAAACTCGAAAAGTCCACATTTCATTTAAAAGGGATTTAGACGTGAAATAATTATTCAGTCCATCCTTTTTCATTTGGGAGCTGAAACAATGCACTGGTTGCAAATTATTTGGCAACAACTGATAAACTGTTTAAGTAATTTCTCATACAAAACTGCCAAACAAGCCTGTGCTCAACTTTTTAATACTGAGGAAAATGATTTCTATCTCGTGGTTTGGGGACAACACAAGTGATGAGTTCTCAAGGCAGTAATTGGAAGCTAAATCAATAATGACAATAACTGTTCATTGTTGGGGTTTATTTAGTCGGAAAGTTACATATCATTTGCATATTTTACTGTCACATTCTTATTTGTTCACTGGAGGTGTTCAGGCATCCAAATGATAATTACTGCGGAAGACTTCATTTGAGTTCAAGCTGCACTGTTAATTAATCTGTTTAGGTTAAAAAATAAAAATCAATCAACCATCATTGCTCTCCTCTTAGAAGAACCTCTTACATAAAGGTTTGAGTCTGGCTTTTTCTTAACATTACACACAAGAAATGAAATCTCCTAGAGGTGCTCTAATCGTGTGGCTCTTTTCCCTCTACAGACAAGCTTCTGCTATTTTAAGCCAAAAGAAAAGTCAGGCTATAAAAAAACCAGTTCACAATGACAGAACCGTCACAGTGAAGCCAAAAAAGGTCACTATGAGTCACATCGGGTCTAACGCAAACACTGCTTCATCTGAACCATAACACGCCAGCGTGGAAACTGAAGACAATTTCCAAAGACAAAGGCAACTACTCCTGCCAATCTCTGATGCGCACAGGAGCATGTGTGCTTCCAGTTAGCAGGCCTTTGAGAAAGTGAATTAATGTCATCGAATGTCCTTTGACTTGTGCCTTTTACTGCTGCGGTGGTAATTGAACACAGAGACAATAAAGTTATATTTTAAGACAGATTACACTTACATTTGGCTTTGTTTTGTCATTACGCTGGAAGTGAGGTTTTGATCCAAACAAACGCAGTAAAACTTCAGAGTGTTAAAAAGTTTGGAATCTCTGTGCTCCACCTCCCCACTCGAGTAGCTTTAAATATCTTTGACGATGAAGATGTTGAAGTGTTTTCTGCTCTTAACACAGACTGTTTCAACAAATGTGCTTTCTGGATCTTGTTAAGACATTTCAAAATCAGTTAAACATTCAATTTAGATTTTTTTCACCTGTCCTTTATGCAGTTCAGGTATATTCAAACTAACTGCTGTAATAAACAGTTTGAGATGTTTATTGACTCAAACCTAACGCATGTGTCACCTTGGGCAAAACTCCTTTAGGCTGTTTTACTGCAATGAATGGTATCAGTCGGTACCTGATAGTGCATGTCAACATATTACCCCAAAGCCACGATGTTAGATCTCTGTACTGTATCTCTGCTTCCTGTATTGTGGTTTGAGGGGTTGTGTTTCCTGCTCTTCTTACAGCTCCTGTAACACATGTGAGGTCACTATTTGAACTAATCAAAAACAGAGGGATTGACGGAGGTGAGCAGCCAACAGTCGCATGTTTTATTGGTTTGGGCCACACCGCAAACCATCTTAAAATAAATACACAATTTTACAGTGTAGCTCATGGCTGAGCGATCTGTGTTTCTCAACAAAGCTGGGCAATAGGTGTGATTCAAACGACTCAAATTTTCAGTTGAGCTATGAGAAGCTAAAATAGTTTCAAGGGTGCCGTAAGAGTAAACTGCAGAGGAAACCAAATGTGCTCTGACAGCAGAAAGAGCTCTGCAATGCCTCCACCTCACAGGCCCGGTTCAGCTTTTCAAATGTATTTCCAGATGCCGAAGAGAGACGCCTGAATGAGAGTCTGCACAATGGTAAAATGACGCCATTGCTGTTTGACCGCAACACATGCAGAGGAGGAGCAGAAATAAGAAAAAGCTCTGTGATGAAATCTCACCTGATGCTGGAAAGTTTGCAAAAGCAGCCACCCGGTTGAATAGATGTAATGAAGGATCTACAGACAATCCACCAGTTACAAAAAAACAACACAAACACTGCTATGAGGGGCGGTGTCAGCTTTTGCAGAGCTAGCGTAACACAGCTCATGCATCCGCTAAGCTATGACCCAGCCACAGAGCATGAAGCATGCCTCAATATATAACCACAACAACTCAGGCCACACACGTTGGTGCAGCATTTCCACATGTACACAGTACAGTCAGAGACATTGTTAAGTGCATTTATGTTAAAAGAATCCAGTAGTTGGCATAATGCTGTGAGAAAAGCTAATGTTACAAGTGAGGAATTTTCATATTACTAAATAATGCAATGAACAATGCGGGGTAAATTCACCAGAACACCTTTGTTTTGGCATAATGACTATCCACACTGTCCTATTGTTATAATACAGCTGTTTTAAACTGGAAAATACTGAATCCAATCCCTGCCAGTGATACTGAGAAAAGTGAAAGTGAGACCACTTTGAGTGTGCGTGCTTTGCAGTTTGTTTGCCACCATTAAAATGTGTATTTCCCTGCATCTTCATAGCTCACAGAAGTTATCCTCTTTTCAGGTTACCATGTGGCGTTGTTGGATGCACTTCCTCTTGGCCTGGATATCCATGGCAACCCCAACTCTCTGCCAAAGTGGCGATGGAGATTGGGGTTCAGGCTTTGACATTTACTCTACCATAATGGCCATCAATGACACATCAAAGGCAGCTGGTGACGAGCCAGCGAGAATAAAAATCAGCCACGACTGGATCACATCAGAAGGATTTTCACCATCACCCTCACCTACGCTACACTATGAGCCCCAACCGGACAAGTGCTCGGTCCACTTCAGCACCAACACTGCCTCAGCTCGAAGGCTGAAGGCTCAGCAAGAGGAGCTGGCTTATCTGCAGGCCATCCAGCATGGAAACAAAGCAGTGATGGAGAATTTGGTGCAGTTTGTGGAGGATCAGCTGGGAGAGCAGCGTTACGAAGATGTGATCAAGGAAAATGTCCTTGGCATCCATGAGGACCACAAGAGCTGCCATGAGGTGGTAGAGAAGGCAGAGGAAGATCTAGAAAAGCAGCTGGAAGGAGAAGTGCTGGACGCCATCAATGGGATGCAGAAGTAAGTGCGGTAAATAAGATGTGCTGAGCTTCAGAGAGTTAATGACTGAAATAAAGAAAGAACAGCTAAAATGATCAGCTCTTATTTGTTGGTGTGCAGAAGGGAGGTCTTTGTTAAAAAGGCATTTGCCTTTTATCAAACAGTCATTATAACTATTATAGTTATTTTTATAACTGATATTTGGCGTCCAGACTTCCAGTACGTGCTGGGACTGTACTGTTTAGTGAGCATCTTCAGTATGTGATCTAAGCACCAACAAACACTGAGTAAAGCGCCTTCATTCACAGTGATGAATTCAACTTTAATAAAAGGAGATGAACAGCACCAAAACAATCCATCAGTTCACCCATTAGTTCATTAACAGAAAATGTATCAACAAAACTTTGGGCAGCATTTCATTAGATTACTAATAGTAGAGAGATGACCAGGAACAAGTGAACAGAGAGAGACCACTGCAACTCTTGGTCGCACACGTCAACCCCAAGACCACCAGAGTGCTCTAAGCCACATCTAAGTTGACTGTTCAAGTTGTTTTATTAATCAAGAACATCAAAATGCTGCTGGTTTCATTTAAAGATTTCAAGGCAGATGTCTGCTCACCCTAAGCCTGCTCAAGGTTTCTGTCTCTCAACAGGAAGCGTTTCCTGGCCACCAAGTGCTGGCTGAAATTAGGACATGTCTTTGTTCTCAATATTGTGAAGATTACGGTCTAAACATTATCTATGTGTAAAGTGCCTTGCGATAGCATCTGTTCTGATTTTGCATGATTTGACTGTTGGTTGGACATAATGAGCAAATTGATTCAAAAAGCAATTTCAACTTGGGCTCTGGGGAATTGTGACAGCCATTGACAGTTAACAGATTAATTGTTGATAAAAAATAATCATTAGTTGTGGCCCTGGAGATGCATCAGACTAAATGTGGTAATTCACCTGACATGCAGCGTCATGACTGTTAAACAATGCTCAGGTTCCTAAAGCAGACACATTCCTTTGCTGAGGCCTCGGGACCATTTATGTGTAGACATGCTTACATTACACATATTACAGTGCACCTCTAGAGTGACTATTTTTCCATAAATTGCTCTGTGTTTGCAAAATTACCCTCTCACTCTTCTTGTCAGTGCTATGCTGTAATGTTTGTGATTTCCTTAACACTATATATGATTGTGACTCAAAAATTCTTTCTCATCACGTAACCAGCTTTGAGAGTTACCATATGCTGATTATACTGCATATAATGGCCTTAGCTGTTGTTCCACTTACTCTGTTTCTTTGTCCCCTTCACTCCACCTGGCGACCTGGATTGTTCCATCTCCTGGAGCAGAATCAGAGAAGAGTCCCTGGCTTTTGAAGACATGCTTCGTGCAGCAACCGACATCGCCAACAGGCTAGAGAGTTCATCACAGGTCCTGCAGGCCTCATTCACCAAACAGCTGAAAGACATAATGAAAATCCATTGCTAAGGAAGTGTTGAAAAGCTTCTAAATCTGTTCACACGTCAATCCCATTACTCGTGGGTGATGTTAGATATTCTGTGTGAGATCCAAAAAAAGAAAAAGAAACCTTCCTATAATTCAGTTTTTTTATATATTTTTTGCCCATATGTGCCGTGATGCATCGCCTGCAGGAATCGACAAAGGTAAAGCTCTGACAGGAAGGTTGATAATTTCACATCATGAAAAGACACGTTTTCCTTTCACATACTGTAAGTGATAACTGCGTAACCCCATAAAATGTTACTTTCCATTCAGGCATCATTCACGGAATCTGTGAAGTCAAACATGGCAACAGTATGTGATGCAGCTTTGAGCCAAGTTGAGTGTTTATGGATCAAACTCAACTGGCCTTCAGAGACCAAACATAATGACTCTGTTAGTCTTCTCCAGAGGAAGCTATGGATCGGCCATCTGGTTCCAGGGTAAGGACGGAGGCCAGGATACACTCACAATGACTAGTGTGTTTCAATGGAGATTTTGTTTGCAACAAAATAAGAAGCAGTGGACAGCAACAGGAGTGGCTTTGTTATACAGTGATATCTGTTGTTTGGAGAAGGCTATGCAATAACCTGACAGTTCCCATCATTATATGCAGGAACACACCATAAGAAAACTAGATACAGGTCTTAAACAGAGAAATTCTGGATATGCACATTGTTTAAAAAAAATCCTTGCATGATTATGAGCATTTGTTGGATTTATCCATTCAAACATGAGAACAAAGCTTTTGTTTTGTTCCATTGTTCATTGTTAATCCCTCCACAGCTCAGGGGAGGGAGTACTTTGATATATGCAAACATAAAATTTGTAATACAATGAATTTGTGTTATGTATAATACTAAGTATGTATGGCCCAGTAAACAGCAACAAACAAAAAAAACTGTCCTTTTACTTACTGTTTTGACTGCTTCAAAGATGTTTTGTGTTTTTTTTGTTGTGTTTGCACAGCTTACACTTTCATACTGATAATTTGAGGGAACGTCAGACTTCACCAAGCATATTCAGACACCTACTCTGCCCTCTAGCTGTTCTCCACAGAAAGAGATCACATACATTTGGTCAGCAGCACATTTAATATTCAATTTGAATTAATGAACAGTCACGCTACACACTTTTGAATAAAACAAGTTGTAACTTCAGTAACTGGTTGACCATTTGCCATACATAAAAGTTGTAACTTTTTCTGTGAATCCAGTGTGTGTGTGCGTGCGTGCGTGCGTGCGTGCATGTGTGTGTGTGAACGAGAGTGAGCAAGAGAGAGACAGGAGGAGGGACTGTTATAGGTACAAGAGAGGAAAGGCAGGAAACAGTCAGATGTGACCTGTCCTCTCAGGGTGGACGACGCTGTTTTTCGGACCTAGTGAACCAGACTACTCTCTCTCAGTGATTCTGACAATGGAAAAGAAAAGAAAAAACTAATGATATTTTAAAATGGGACATCAAAGTCTTAGATGAGCCAACCAGGGACGCGTAAATTCTTGGTGCCCAGAGGTGGACTTGTTTGGATGATACAAACCGGACTATTTTTCTGCGTGCTTTAATTTCCTAAGACCGGTCTTGATATCAGTTTCATGAAGCTGTAGGCTACAGTGTTACGCTGGCGCTCCCTGATTCAGCACCGAGTGATGGATAGCTCTCCGACTCAGTGCGCGGAAACGGACTCGCTCTCGTCCCCTCTGAACGGGGCTCAAAGTGCGCAGCGAGGCACGTCCACCGCCGCCGAGCTGTAGGAAGACGGCTAGCAAAGTTACCCAGGCAGACCACCGTCACACTCTCCCCCCGCCCCCGCCCGCACATAAACACGGCTGTAGTGATAGTAGTGGTGGAGTTGTCCTGACATGCCTCCCAGCTGCGAAGATGACACATTTTGCTCACACATCACGGTTTCGAGATAACGTTTTGACGGCGGACGGAAACACCTCCGGGGAAGTTGGACTCCTTTTCAGCACCGGAAAGCAAAATGGGACACAACCACCTGTTCTCTGTATGGGCGGCTGTGGTGTGGTCGATGCTCCTCTCTCGGCCAGGTGAGTACTTTTAACATTCCCAGCGCGCCTATCACCGAGTGGAAAGTGCCCGCGTCGTGACAACGTGAATTAAAATGTCATATTTAAGACGAATTATATTTTAGCACTGTGCTAACGAGTGTGCGTGTGAGTTTCTCCGCATTAAAATTGTCCTGAAAGTAGCTAAGTGTCGCCTACCTCTCGTGAATCTTCACGCCACAACTCCCACAAACCTCCTCTCGCGCTCAGGTAATTTATTATCGCGCGCAAATCTGCTAAAGTCGCCTCGTGCGAAAGTGCTTGCGTCACATCTCTCGGTGCTACAACGTCCCACCGCAGATTAATGTCGCTCCTCGGCATAAACGCGACCAACGGAGCTGAACTGCTAAAGAAAACTGCTCCTCTCCACTGCCTTTAAATTTAGGAAGACCTCTGTGTCCTGCTTCCACAGCACAGAGCAAATCTATTATCCTTTACTTGACCGTACCAACTCAGCAGCTGCCAAAGAGAAGCAGTGTACTTCACCAAAAAAAGAAAAAAAAAACAGGTTTTTTTAACACGAAATGTACCACACAACCTGCTACAACAGGTGTCACATTTATATTTCAACAAGACAAAGGTGCATGCTCCTGGTCAGGATATGGACGATTCAACCCCAGTCTTTTTTGCCTATTTACCTCATTTTTGTGAGAAAAGAAAAACTATTATGACAGTGGATCTACTGCATACATTTTCAATATTTTTTTAATAATTATTAGGGACATATTGTGGAAACTGTTAAGACCTAAAATACATGAGGATTGACAGTGAAAGTAGGGCTGGCTCCAAGTCGACTCTGGAGCTTTTGCATGCATAGGATATATTTGCAATGTTGAGTTGGTTTTCATTCAAATGCAAGCTGAGGTGTAACATATGTTTCTCGTAACATATGCACAGCCTGTATCCCCTCCATCCATCTCTGTATGCTTTAGCAGTCAAGTGTGCTGGTGCTTCACATCAGTGCCATCGTTCTTCAGCTTTCCCATTTGCACTCTTCAGCTCT